>APFE030309442.1:127848-145960 GCA_000404065.3 Pinus taeda
TTTTAGTTTATGTCTAAATTATCTTCCTAATATGATGTGATGAAGTTATAAACAAGTGAGTGAATGTGTGTGTATGTGATGATTTCTAAATGCTTCTTGAATTTTAAAGAGAAAACTTGAACAATGACTTGAAATGGAATTAAAGCATCAAATGAAAGTAAAGAATTAAACAAAAGACTAATGGCACTAGTCCAATACCTTTACTGCTGATAAGAATGAAAATGATATCTACATTAACTCAGCTGAAAGCAAAACACTACTCTAGAAATCCAAAAATTAAGTGACAAATCACACTACTTAATTCTCCCTTAACATTCTGCCTTTAGCTAAATTGATCATGTGAAAAAGAGTTAGGAGTGAATTAGCAATATGAGTCTAAAACTAAATAAACCAAGCTGCAATTAGATGATTTTTTGGTCCCATAATAGTTAGTGAATTATGATAAACAGAACCATTAAGAGATTAGCAACTTGACAAAACTTGACAACGTAAACTAAGTAAAGAACTAACTAAGCAAGGAAATCAGAACGAAAGTCAGCAGTTTAGATAAGACAACTTCAGATACCACTAGTGTTAAAAAGAAGTAAAAGCACACTGTCCCAGGCTCCTAATCAAAGTTGTAAAAACACATTGATCAGTCATGAAAAGTACAGAAATGTAAAGCAGCATAATTCAAAACTGTACATTAATATACATAATCAATTAAAGAAAAAGAAATGCAGGAAAGTAAGTTCAAAGGCTACTGTACAATGGTTGTAGCAGACAGGGGCCCTCCATCCACTTCAACCAATTAAAAGATCAGCTACGCAGATAGAAACAGAACTGTCTTCTTTGAATTAAATCAACTCATAACAAAACACAGTGGAGAGCGTAAACGCTTTATAAAAAGGTCTTCAAAACAAAGTTTACAGCAACAAAATATTAACTTTCAAAGACTAACTAATCAGCGTGTATAAACGCTTTATTTATAGCAAGAAAATCAACTGTTCCGTGCGTAAACTAAGCTAACTAACAGCTAGGAAAAAGACACGTTCAGCAGCACCGTACATGGATCTAGGGAACGATCATCATGGTTTAATAAATCCGATGTTGGATTCTTGTCCCCTGCAGTCTTCATGGCTGAAGAAGAGGCCAGCTGTGACTTACGTGCTCCAACTGAACACGCAAAGCCGTGCCACCGTTTGCAACCTTTCCGTTTGACCAGAGCTACCTCCACATTGACCAGGGGTGTAGACGGCCAGTTTGGCTGAGCTGACAGCACACGCACCATGTACACAGTCATACAAACTTGCCCATGTGGCTCTTTTCTCTGGAGGACACCTGGATCATAGAAAACAAGAAAATGGCTGTGGAATCTGGGATCGACTGCGGAATCAGAGATCGGTTGCGGAAACCTGTAACAGCTGCGTAATTGCAGCACTTTGGACCAAAAATCTAAACCAACAGATAACCATTAGCATAATTAGCAAATCATGTTAAAAAGTCCTATAATGCAATGAATTGAACAATTTGATGAAGGAAATGATGACAAAAGAAGGAAATGAGTAGGAAAAGGCTGTTGGGAGGATGGGTAAATGAGTGCAGGTTTGAGGCCCAACATATGGTCCAACAACTTCAACCCAACAACAATCTAGAAATTCGACCCCCATCAACATAATTTCAGCCCAACAAAAAAACAAGAGTTTTGACCCTTCCAACAGCTTAGTAATTTTAAACGAGAGAGAGAGAGAGAGAGAGAGAGAGAGAGAGAGAGAGAGAGAGCCTCCTCCAAGTCATCCTTCCAAAATGATTCAACAAACTTCACTAGTCTCTTATGGTCCAACAACTTCAACCCAACAACAATCTAGAAATTTGACCCCCATCAACAGAATTTCATCCCAACAACATAACAAAAGTTTTTTGACCCTTCCATTAGCTTAGCAGTTTCACACGAGAGAAAGAGAGAGAGAGAGAGTTTCAACTTCTTATGCTTGAGATAGATCTCCTTCTCCTTCACTAGCCCTTTTCACCTTCTTCCTTGCACTTTTTACTGCCCCATCAATTGCAGATCAAACTTGGTGAGTGAGTGTGTCTAATGAGGTCGATTTGCTGCCTTTATAAAGGTGTTTCTACCACTCAGTTTAGGCTGACTTGTCCAGTTTGAGGCTGACTTGGTGGAGGAGGCCTAGAAGACCTAATTTAGATGTAAATAAATTTATTTCTTAACAAATAAATCCCAAGAAGGGTTCTTAAAAATATGACATGGACAAGGACACTTAACATAAACCCTAGAAGCCTTCAATGGAGGATTTTAACTAAAAACAATTGACCCAAGCATGAAACCCATGCTTTAATAAGTCAATTTCTTTAATAATAAAATTTCATTTTATTTTATTTTATTTTATTTTGTTTTGAAAAATACATTACATCATGACTCAAATATAATTATGAAGACTAACACTAGTTACATTCTTCAACACTCCCTCTTAACTAGGGAGGTATTCATAATTACAAGTATATAGAGGTAGATGGAAGATCTCCAAAATGAACTACAAATATTTCTAACACACTCAATGTTGTGGACTAGATACTTGACTAGGGTATTCTATATAGGTGGGACAAAAATTGACTCAAGCCTTCAACCATTCTAGGTATCACCAGGGTTATTAACTAACCATCAACCCAGGGATCTGGGTGTGTATCCAAGGTTAGAGCTCCATTACCAACGCCACCCTCCCTCTTCAAAATTTGGACATCAAACAAATAGGGCAACCACATGTCCTCCGAAGCATCCACCATTAGATGCTTCAACTCTCCCTATCAAACTAGATATACCTATTTGTCCAAGCATGCTTCTAGAGTGTTCAACCTTCTTATGGAGAGATTTACATGTACAAACACAACCCCACCCAATAATACACTTTCAAATATACATACAAGTAAATACAAACCTTCAAGGCCCTTAATCATTCTAATGCTGCTTATATCATCATTAAATACGTCTTATTATAAGCTTTCCTCTTTCATGTCTTCAACACCACCAAATACAACCTCAAAGTTTCTATTTGCAACTCCATGAATCATGAAAATTTGTCCTTATTAATTTCATTCCTTTGATTTTATCCTTACTTTCAAGGTATTCATTATCATAATATGCCCTCCCTCTTAACTAGGGAGATATACTCTTTTTTCTATCCAAGCTCCCTCTTAATTTTAGGGAGATCAACCACTTCCTTCTTTTACAACATCATAGAACCTTCCATGGTTCCAACCCTTCTTACGGTATCAAGGTTATCTTTATCATCATAACTTCCTTCATCATGCTTAGCAACATTATCAAGTCATATTTACTTAGGAACATATTCAAGATTGTGTACCTACAAATACAAACATACAAAAGCATGAATATAACCATATGAGAATCATATGGAAGCATTTAGACTTTATATGTCAAACACCTAAACTTAGTTAGGTTCATAATCAACAAGAGGCACATATTTTTACGTACAAGGCTTCAACTTATTTCTAGGGTATTTGTCACAAACCCTAGACTTCATCTTCAAGACACAAAGCCCTAAGATATCAACAATAACAATTCTACTATAGATCCAATGTTTCAACAATTTTAGACTCTACTAGGGTTTGCGCAAATCCTAGATTTTATCATAAAAAATAATTCATATTGAAAAATAATTTCATTATATCCTAGAATATCAATCTCTAATAGGGCTTTGTTACAAACCCTAAAATTCATAAAATATCAACAATTAGGTTAGCATACTAGCATATACATATCTAGGATTTCATGCACTAGCATCTTATATCAATATCCATATCTACTAGGTAAAACCAAGAAACAAACATTAATACATCAAAAATGAGGTATACAACAATTTCATTCAGGCTAGGGTTTTGATCAGACAAATACACACCTAGGGTTTCATTCCTAAGATATTACTATAGATATCACAAGGTTTTGCTCATAAAACTTATAAACCCTAAAGATATAGTGTATCAATACATAAATTAGACATTCTCAGCAAACCTTAAAGGCCTAGGGTTTCTATAATATCAAAACACTAAACATCAAAAGAATAGGAATTCTAGATTTCATCAACAAAACCCCTATGTAGACTAGGGTTTCATAATCAATATTGACATGCCCTTAGCAACAAGAGGCTAGGGTTTTATAGCGAACCCTAAAGGCTAGGGTTACACAAGAATGATCAAATAATATCACAAGGTTAGATTCAATCTCATGATTAATCATCTTAACAAGAATCTCTGTGATTCAAAACCTAGACATAACGATGTCGGTAATGTAAAACAAATTTCAAAATAAGAGTGATTGTACCTTTTACATGAATAGAACTTTATGACAAATATTATATTATAGAAAATACCTTGAGTTTTTCTTTAACAAACCTTTTAGGAAATCAAGTTTTGAAGGGCTTCCTTTGTAATATAACTTATACCATGCTTCAAGTTTATCCTTTGAAGTCTCCTCCATAACCCTTGATCATTCAACAAGCTTTCCTCACCAAGGAAAATATACAGAGAAAGGTTATTAGTATACAATATAAACAAGTCTTAATGTGATTAGGAAACTAAACATGAAAATATGATACAATGAACAAAATACTTATATTTTAAAATGGTGAAGGCTCCCTCTTAACCCAATCCTTTCAGACGGATACCTACAACTTATCAAAAATTAAAAAATGTTCTAACAAGACATGTTAGACCTATAAACTATTGAAATAAAAAACATAAAGGAAGACAATTCAAAAATTAAAATAGAAGATTAAGAGGGATATGTGAGAGAGAGAGAGGACTTAGTAGTATAAGTTCTTGAATTCCGATTCTCCACTCTTACTCTTCTTAGGTGGAGCTTCATTGGTAACATTTGCTTGATCCCTATCTCTCTTCTTATTCCTTGGATTCTCCAAACATTGATTTTTGTAGTGACCCATATTGTCACAATTGTAACATTCTATCTTTGATGGGTCAACCTTCTTCTTTGGTCCTTTGAACTTCTTGAAGGTTCCCCTCTTCTTGTGATGAGAAGAATAGGCATTAGAGATGTTTTCTTCTTCATCATCCTTTTTGTTTACTAACGATACTGGAGCTTATTATTGATTGCATACATTCCACATTTTTTCAAATGTTGGTGTATCCTTCCAACCGTTAAGTCTTGATGCAAAGGCACTCCAAGATTTTGGTGGTCTTAGGAGCTCATTTTCTAGGATAACTTCATTTATTTCTTGGAGTTCATCTTTGATTTTAGATATCCTTATAAATTAGGATGACACAGTGTTGTCTTTTTTCATCTTAATAGTCCTCAATTCATTCTCGAGGCTTGCTATTTGACCAATGTTCTTGAATCATGGTGAACAATTTGGAGAGAGCCTCATACATTTCTTGAGCGGAATATATTGGATATGTATGGAATTAGGTTATCCTTAACTCCATCCACTATAAGTTTCATAGCCAAGATTTCAATTTCTCTAAACCTTGATTTTTATACTTCACTTGATTCATATGTAGGCTTCTTGATTTTTCCTTGAACGAGATCCAAAACTTTGTTCTTATCGAGAATGAGGTCTATCCTCTTTTTCCAGGTCTTGTAGTTGGAGGCTCCTTCTAGTTTGTTTTCTCCCATCATTGAATTTAACTTAATTCCTGTATATAGTAGACTTATCTCCTTATGTGATCCTTTTTCCTTAATGACCTCTCTTTGATCTCCTTTTCCTCAATAGATCTTCAACCTACCTTTTTCCTTCCTTCTTCACCTTAGCTCTGATACCAAGTTAGAAAATCAGAAAAGGCATAAATATTTTATTATGATGATAGTTACTTGTGATTACTTTGAGTTCTTATTATCTTTCTTATGTTATTCTTTTATCTTAGTTTCATCAAGTAATTAACAAGAAAAAAACATGAAGATCAAGTACACCAGATGTAGGCACTCAACCAGCGACAAAACCCATATATAGGGGAAAACCCAATCAAAGAACTCTTTCTTCAGTAATTAAAATGAGATTGACCAAGAACTTAGACCAATAGACCTTCCTCCTCCACCAAGTCATCCTTCCAAAATAATTCAACAACCTTCAATAGTTTCTTCTTGTCCAACAACTTCAACCCCCCAATAATCCATAAATTCGTCTTCCCAAATTCAGAATTTTGACCCCCAGCAGTAGAATTTCAGCCCAACAACAGAACAAAAGTTTCGACCCTTCCAACAACTTAGAAGATTCACATGTGTGAGAGAGATAAAGAGATTTTCAACTTCTTACGCTTGAGATAGACCTCCTTCTCCTTCACTAGCCCTTTTCACCTCCTTTCTTGAATTTCACACTTTTCACTGCCCCAACAATTGTAGATCGAAATTAGTGAGAAAGTATGTCAAATTAGGCCGAGTTGATGCATTTATATAGGTGTTTTTTCCCCTCAGTTTAGGCTGACTTGTCCAGTGTTAGGCCAACTTGGTGGAGGAGGCCTAGAAGATCTAATTTACATGAAAATAAATTTCTTTCTTGACAAATAAATCTCAAGGGTTCTTTACAATATGAAATGGACAAGGACACTTAAAATAAACCCTAGAAGCCTTCAATGGAGGCTTTGACCTAAAAACAATTGCCCCAAGCATGAAACCCATGCTTTAATAAGTCAATTTACTTAATA
Source organism: Pinus taeda (assembly GCA_000404065.3). NCBI lineage: Eukaryota > Viridiplantae > Streptophyta > Pinopsida > Pinales > Pinaceae > Pinus > Pinus taeda. Next base: position 134,515 of record APFE030309442.1, read on the forward strand.
ATAAAATTTATTTTTCTTTCTTTTGATAAATACATTACATCATGACTCAAATATAATTATGAATACCAACACTAGTTACATTCTTCAACATCCCTCTCTCTGACAAGTAAAGGGTTTTTTTCAATGTTAGTTTCCTTCTAAGAAGTGTAGAAAAAGGTTTTTAAGGGGGGCCTTGATTTCTTAGAAAATTTAGGTTTTATATGAATTATTAGGCAACAAGCTTCAATCTTAGAGTTGGTATTCATTTAAAAAAACCTGATTCAATTTAGATTCCATTTCTTCTCTTTGAATTTGGAATTTTGGAATTGATTAGATAAGGTCTTGGCCTTTTCATTTAGCCATATTAATTGATTGTTGAGAGGAGCGTGGCCTCTTATGCCAGAATCTATGCAACAATGCACCTTAACAAAAGATGGCCTCCTATGCTAGAGTCTACAAAACATCAAACATCAACAAACCCAAACTTGTGAAAATTCTTACTCAAATTAAAAATTTCACTAGCAAGAGTTCAATTATGCGATTATTTTATTCAGGAGTGGAGCACACCATGAATGTGATCATTTTAAAGGGAAATGTCTATTAAATCCAAAGAAGTGGCAAACAATGGAGAAGAAAAAATTGTCTACTAATTCATCACAAAACAAGTCACCAATTAGAAGGTCATATCAGACCGAATTCAAATCTAGAATCAATTTTATATCTTTGAGCAAGAAGGCTCTAAGTTGCCACCCCTTTTATCCTCTTTATGTCAAGCATGTTAGAGATAAATACTTTGCCATTCATGAACCCTAACCCTTTTCCTATCAATTTTCCTTTGATTAGCTTCTAATCATAAGCCTTCCTTACATGGGAGGAAGATTGGAAGCTCGCGATTAGACTCTCCTCCTACTGTTAATCCCTCTAATATTCTTCCAACACTTAAAGGTGGTCACTTAATTAATAGAAATAGTAATTGAAAATGTGAATAAATGAAATAATTATGGACAACTGCACACACACACACACACACTTTTTTTTTATGGAAGCATGTCCATCAAGCCTATCATTGTGGAAAAATGTGAAGTGCACTATAATAGGGAACATGGTGTGGGGGTTTGTTAGGATTTTTGTATGAGGTGGTGAAATGGAAATAAAAATTAGAGCAATTATGGATAGGTCTATTTTGAATACTAAGCAATTTAACATTGATCACCAAAAAAAAAAAACATGTAACCAACTGTGAAGATACAAGCCTAGATTTAATGAACCATTATCAAGAATGATCAATGGTTTAGTCTTTATTGATCACCCATCTAGTTACCTATTTATAGAAAGCAACCTCTCTTTCTGATTATTGGAAAATGAATGTATTGGAAAATATTATATAAAGTATTTATATGTAAATACTAATTTTCATTTGATGAGTCAAAGGTTATAAACCCTGTGCAAATTGTGTGATATTAAGCATGATGAGGCAATACGAGAGGAGATTGCGACATACAAATTGATATGGTAAGCAATTGAAGGTTATTCTATATTTTTTATTACAATCATATTGTACAATTTTTAGTTTCTTAATGAAAAAATTTGAAGTTGGTATAAATATGATGCACTTGTTGTGGTATTACATAGTACATTGTTTGACTTATTTACAATTTACAGAGCAAAATTATTTTATGTTCATTATTGGCATTGAATATGACATTGCACAAACTTTAGAATGTAGTATTAAGATGCTTTGGGCATTGTTCGTTGAAGATTCATCTGTGTTGATGTGATAAATTCTCCCAGAAAAAGGAACTTAATGTGCCATATTAGTTGTCTCACTAGGTTCTTCACCTCCTTTATAGTTAAGTGGTATTAAAGATGATAATTTTCTTTTGTTATGATACATTGGTGTAGAAAACAATTAACTAGCTAACCATGATTTCTCGTGTGATAAAAAAAATGCGGTTGATTTGATTTTGGAAGCAATGATGTTCAGATTGTAGCATAGCTATAATCAACAATGAAGGTTAGTAATTTGGTAATTGAAAACAAAGCTTGAGCTAATCCTATAAAGGTTAAAACCAAAGGTTGTTTAACTTTAGAGATTATTTTGTCAATTATTACATCACGAAGAATATTGAAGAAAAGAGGAGTTGGTTACATAATAACTAATCCTCTTACTATTATCAAAATGAATTGGAATAATTATCCTATTTGGAAGTTCATAATGTAGATTGCACTTATGAATAAGAATTATTGAATATAATGGAGAGTTAGGAAATAATAGTCATTGATGTTGATGACTTCATAAAATTTGAGTATTGCGATGAAGATGCACAACATGATTACACCATCCAAATTATTAAGATTCTAAATTTGTCACATAATATCTGGACTACAAAAGTGTATACCTTTAATAGGGCAAGGATACCCTATCTAGTAAATTAGTTAAATGTCTTAAATACCATTGATAATGAGGGCATTGTAAACATGTGACATGTATGCAAGATATCCATTTTTCAACGGTGTATTTTCCAACAATATGGACGTCAAATACCTTTAGTGCTTACGACCAGTGGAGTGATTAATGTATTTTCAAGGCTTGTTATTAGTTTAAATGCTATTAATGGCAGGGCTAATATGACACTTGGTGAGCTTAGTGGCACATTGTTACAAGAAAAACAAAAACAACACAGTAGCATATTTGTTCATAAAAAAATTCATTAAACACTTACTAACGAACTATTTAAGAAGAAATTGAAAGGTCAATGGCACGTGTCTTAGGATTGAAGAAAGTACCAAAAAATCTAAGAGGAACGATGAGCCATCTATTGTCATTTTAATAAGTAGGGACATTATACATAGGATTGTTTTAATTGTAATGTAATAGTAATGATGAAATAAGCACTTAAGTAATGCTACATTATACTTATGATTTTTTTAGTTGTAACATAAATAGTAACAATGAAATAAACACTCAAGAAGAACCTAATAAGAGATACATGGATGATTTAGATGGATATTCATGAATCACTATGGTTAATATTTTTTTTCTTACTATTGGTGCTTTATATGCCAATGGTTTTGGTAAACCATGGTATCCACCCATGGTATTTGAAAGGTGGAAGAAAACAAAAAAAAGATATCTAAAAGTACAATTATCTTTTACCAATAAAGGTCTTCATCATTGTAAAAGCCATGAAATTGCTCGTGATGTAGTCTTATGACATCTTTACCATTTAATAAAAATAATTGAGCTCTTTGCATATTATTTTTTTCCTCTACATTATCTCTTTATGCACTTGTCACATTTCTATTGTCAATATTTAGTTTCATTTCTCAGACAACCTGGATCAATGGTATTAGAGCAATTTGCTCCTTGTCGTTTCCTAGCGCATGTCCATGATGAAGTCAGGGTATAGAGAGTTGAATCTCAAGCTAGTTTCACTTGAGGACAACCACTCTCGCCAACCCAAGTGACCTCCCATTGTGGAAGAAAAGAAAAATTACGGAGCAGAAGATCTTATCAAGTTGTTCCTCAAGGAAGCACTCACATAATAGAGGAGTGAGATGATGGACAATTTTTCCCAAATCCTTCGATGATTGCCAACAAAGGCCGAGGCACCTTCTACATGCAATAAATTAGGAGGTACAACACCCTTCAGGGTACGAGTTTACTTTGATATTCCCTTATTCGAAGGCCAAATAGTTGTAGATGCTTGGAAGAAATAGTTAAATTTGTTAGAAGGTTATTACACTATCCAAAAAAAAATTGATAATGAGAATATCACCTTCTTTGTCCTGTTATGGCCACAACAACCCCCATAATTTTATGCACAAAATGTGGGGACCCTCCATTTTGGAAAATTCCCTTCTTTACTAGATTTTTTGTGGTTAATGATTCCTTTGACCTTGATTGCTTGGCTTTGGAAAATTTTTAGGATTTGACCATATTTTAGCATATTCTTTACTATGGCCTTTGACATTGTCACTTTATTGTCGTGATCTCTACTTTGTGTTTATAACACCTCCTTCAGAGTAGTCATAGGAAGGTGACGTGGCAACTTTGGTCACCATATCACCTCACATTTTGCATTTGGTTTTGTTTGTTGGCGTCTTCTCTACATTACATGGTACACTTCTACATAAAAAAAGGATGATCAATCAACTTATTGTAAATAATATTGTAATTATGAAGGCATCATATCATAATTTATTGTTAATATATATACAAATATATTGGTATATAAATATATTGTAATAATCACAAATATGTAATATAAAATAATTGTAAATATATAAAAAACATAAATATAATAAAAAAATATATATATAACAATAACAAAAAAGTAATGGGTTTTGTCTCATTTTAACACTAAGTCATTGACAGGAAAGGCTTTGTCATCAGCGGAGGATTCGCCAAACCATTTTTTAACAATATGTTAACGAATATTGATTTTTTCTCTAGCTTTTTATCGTTCCTCTTCCAATTTCGACAATGTTTCAAATTTGAATTGCATTATTGGGCAAGGTTCATCTCTACCATATTGGGCAAGTTGTAGAGAAGAAAATAATTAAGAGGAAGAATAGGTTCCTTGCCATAGACAAGTTAGATGGAGAGTTTGCTAAGGCCGATTTTGGTGTAACACAATCTTGCCAAAAAACATTTGGAAGCATTTTGTGCCAATTGTGTTCGTTTTCTTCAACATTTTTTTAGTAATCCAATGAGATTTTTATTGGTGAATTATGTTAAAGCATTTCCCATAATTTGCAGAATATTTAATTTTACTCCCTTTATTAATAGCAAATTCAATGAATTTCAAAGATGAAAAATCAGATGTGGTGTCAAAAACTAAAGAATCAGGGATACCAAACATAGTAATAATATTATATTCAAGGACAAAGATAACCTGATTGTCGTTTATAGTTTTACACGAGATGGCCTATTCATTTTATTAAAAAATTCATAGCAATGAGTATGTACTTCTTTAATTGTGATCAATTTGGAGTAATTTAAAGTCTCCATTGTTTTAATGGGCCTTTTATTATCACTAGTTGTAAATAGAATGCAGGTTTCTTTTCTTTCCTTGTAGAAGTATGACATATTGTGCATTTCTTAGAAAAAAACATGAGTTTCCTTGAATAGTACAGGACAATATTATCCAAGCAAAAATTTTTGCATTGGTGTTACCACCGAAGTGCCCCCACTGTTGGGTCATTGTATCAATCTTCTAACACTTTCTTAGCATTTGCCTATTCTAGGCATCTCGGTAAAAAAAATGCCATAATTTCCATGAAACAACACACCATTGATAAGCTAGTATTTAGCAATGTTAAACTTTAATGTTCTCTTGTTCTTTGATAGTTGAAATGTGTACATAAAATATTTATTTAACAATCATTTCAACCTTATTCTTCCAGCCTAATCTCTTTGTTTAAGAACCTTTTGATTCAATTGCTAACTTGTAAACACCTCATTCTCTAAAAATATTTGCACACTTAAAAGCTTACTTTTCCACTTACGGATTTCTCAGTTCAACTCCCTAGAAACCACAACTCATAAAAGAAATTGGCACTTCTTTAACCTCAAGTTTTTTCTAAATTAACACTGAAACAAAAACAAAAAAATCAGTGGCAAACACATATAAAATAAATATCTTATTAAAATAAGCACTCACAAGTGCTATAGCTTGTGCAATGGATTTTTTAATTGAATTGAACAATTCCCTTCTTTGTTGTTCCATTTGAACAATACATTTTTCTTGTGATATGACGGAGTGGTTTAACTATATTTGTAAATCTTTTCACAAAATTTATTTTTCCTACAAAATATTGCATGTACTTTGTATTATGAGGAAAAGTAAATTGTGAAATAGCTTTTGTTCTCTTTGGATTTATCATGATACCAAATTTGGATATAATAAATTAAAGAGTTTTCGTTTTGTTGTTACAATTATAGTTTTCTTTGGGTTGAGATATATGCCATACCTTTACTAGTTATTGAAAATTTGTTTTAGATGATGTAAATGGTCCCTTTAAGAAAAGTATTACATCATCCAGATATATCACTATCTATTTATTAACTAGTCCCTTGAAAGTAGTGTCCATTTTCCTCTGAAATGTGGCACCAATGTTAGCTAATCCAAAAGAAATTTTTCTGTATGCATATGTGCCACATTTTGTTTTAAAATTGTTTTTTAATTGATCATTATGTATTACTAAAACTTGATTGTAACCTGAAAAACTATCTAGCAAAGACAACATTTCATAACTTGATACACACTAGAGTATTTGTTCCATGGGTGGAACATGGTAGTTATCTTTATCAAATACTTTGTTAATATTTCTATAATCAATGCAAGTCCTAATTTCCCGATTCTTCTTCCTAAAGCACCATATGGAAATATTGAATGGGAAATATTATTTTTTCCTCCAACAACTTATTGAGTTCCTTTTTTATTTTGTGTTCCATCGTTGGACGCATCTTTCACAATTTTTATGAAACAAGTTCACAGCTCCTTAAAATCTATAAAAGGCCCAGTGGACCCCAAGGATATGAAAGGTGTTTATGTTATACCATGTTCTTGTGGGACCCCCTACGTTGGTGAAACTAGGCTCTCTATTAATCAAAGGATTCATGAGCACGCAGGTGACATCAAGCATGGGAGGACCCGGTCTTCAGTTTTGGCAGAACATAAGAAGACTAAGCATCATATATGCATTGAAGAGGTCCAAGTTATTGTAAGGATTGATCATTTTCATCACCGTAGGTTTAGGGAGGTCATTGAAATTGAAAAGAGGTTGAGTAATCTTAACAGGGATGACAACAAGAAAATTAACAGTTGTTGGATCCTTTACCTTTCCTATTAGCCCCCCTTTTTGCCCTCCTTCATTCCTTTGATTTTATCAATTTCTTTTTTGGTTTTATTTTTATTCCCTGGACTCATTAAATGTTTGAATTTCCTTGAAAATGGGTCTCTTCTGGTTTCCCCTCTGAGTTGCTTCCTTCTTTTTTCCCTTTTCTATTATTTGTTGTTTCCCCCTTTTTTGTTATTTTATTTGATATTTATTTATCACCATTATAATTTATTTTATGGTTTCTTTATTAATTAAAAATTTGTAATAAAATGTCTGCATGGTATGACTCAAGTGGCAAATGGCCGTGGAAATAAGTCTCACCGAACTGGAGATCTTGGGTTTGATTCTTGTCTACCCTCCCCTCCGGAAATGGGGTGATTTGCGAACATGTAAAAACTCGAAAATGAGGTCCTACCCACTTACAAACAAACAAAAATTTTGTAAATAAAATGATGTTTTCAATTATATATATATATATAATAAAAAATAAAAAATGATATATATATATATTTAATATATATATATATATATAATATATATATATATATATATATATTATATATATATATTTAAGTTAATTAATTAATTAAATAAATTAACTAATTAATTGATTAATTATTACATTTTCCCCCAATTTTTGGTCCAGTCAAAAGTAGCCAATTCTTTCTAACTGTTGGAGTAATCGGCCTCTTTATTTAACTCGTTGCCATGATTTGATTCTTCATCTTGTCCTGACGATGGACCACGCTTATTGGTTCGAAACGCGTCGACAAATGAATTTTGATGTGATTATCGCTGAAAACATGTCTCAAAAACTTGATATGGATCACAAAAGCTTTGATTCAATAATTTTTGCATCTTCCTTAAGTTGCATCACAAGTTGAATTATTTTAGTGACATAGGTTTTTAAATCGTTGTAATTCCAAGCAAAAATATCTTTATCTAGTATACAGTTATCCATTGTTGGGATGCTTAGAGCAATGAAAGCCCAAGGGGTTGTTTCCCTATGAAATTCGTGTCCTTCAACTATAGAGGTCTAGCAAGTTCTTCCAAAAAAACTTGCTCTCAAAAGGTTGGTTCATTTGAGTGTGAGATCATTATATTTCTTCAGGAACCTTGCGTGATGAGTAGTTTGTCACTGCGCTTCATAGCCTCGGATGCTCGATGTCGTTCAGGGGGTCTTATTGTTGGATGGGAGATTCACAAATTTCTTGTCCTTAATTTCTAGAGTTGCTTCTTTGGGTTGGGGATTGAAAGCTTTTCAAGTGAGATATGTGCTCCATTCACCTGCATAAATCTTTATGGGCGTGTGAAGGAAAAGTGGAATTTTGTAATAATTTCTTTGGTTTGAAGGTAGTGGAAGAGGAAAATCTGATTATCGAGGGGGATTTTAAACTTTTCTCTGGGAGTTGTAAATCCTTGGGGGCCTACGATTAGAGTTGATTTCTTTGTTAGTTAGCTTGTTGCAAAGAAATTATTCGATTTAGAGCTTTTATATCTAAAGCCCACTTGGAGATATCATCAAATTGGGGAGGATTGAATTACAAAAATGATTGATAGGTTTTTGGTAGCAAAAGCTATCGTGGATCGTTTCAATTTGTTGCGATAGTGGGTAGGATCCGAGAGGGAATTAGATTGTTCTCCCATTCTACTAGAGCTAAAAGGTCATGGTCCCAATCTTGGAAGCCCTTTTAAAATGAACTCTTCATGTTTAAAAGATGAAGAGTTTGTAAAATTGTACAAAGATTGATGGAGTTCTTATGACCTAGGGATTGGGTCTTCGGATGCCAATCAATTTGAGGAGAATCTCAAGTGTGTAAGGAGCATGGCAACAAATTGGGCTAAGAAGAAATGAAAGAAAGAGGAGTTCACTGAAATAGAAATAGAGATTCTAGTTGTCATCGATTCTAGGGGAAGGGGGTTAGTTGAATGCAAAATCTAAAGATGAATTAATAAGCAAAGTGGTGATTGAGTTCTTTATAGGTTGATCATGTCAACCAAGGCACTCAAGATTGACATCTTCACTCTCAAATGCTTACTAAAAGGGTAAATTAGCAAAAAGATATGACACAATGGGAAGAAGCCCAATACCCTCATCAGTACTAACTCTAGTGCAAGGAAGAACGCAAGGCGAAATATGATGCACCCAATAACACTGCAAAACAGAACATGGATTCCAATTCACCAAAGGACAGACAAATCACACCAAAGAAGAATGTTCCCTTATATACTAATTGCAAGTGTAGAGAATGTTCCAAGAATGAACAATGGACACGACATCTAAAAATACCGAGACAAAATTAATTATAAATACATGACAACAAAATGTAATTTCGCAAAAGTATTCATTTCTCAAAATGAAGGAATGGTCTTGGTTCAAGTAAACACCACTAAGACTTCCATGAAAGAACATTTCGGTAAATGTAGTCATTATAATGTGTCATCCAAAAGAGATGGTCCATGGAAATGTACCAAACATAATGCATTAGAACCTCTTAAAAAGCGAATGCGAATGCGGGTCACTAGGATATAGAGAACAAGGCATTTAATAAAAAATTTTAAGTTTTGGATGTATATTACATGTAGCATGTCAATCCAAAGTAACATATGACGGCTCAAAAAGATGACTTGAACGACCACAAAGATTGGTGCAAAAAAGACCACATTGAAGACCAAAATATGTGTTATATTTAGTCGTGTCAAATGAACACCTTTTAAAATGGGCACCCAATGACACGTAGCACACAAAGTGGTAAGCCACGAAGATTTTGGATCTAGTGTAAGGTGCCCATCTTTAGTCAATTTGTCAAGAAATGCTAAAAAGTTGCCATTAGGGGTTGTAAACACATAATGACCTCTCATTGCCGTGTGTGATTTTATATATATGGATTTGATTTCATGTTTTCAAGGAATGCTAGAAAGTTGCCATGGGGGGTTGTAATGCAAATAATGACCTCTCATTGTCATCTCATTGCCATGTGTGATTTTATATATATGGATTTGATTTCATGTTGTCAAGGCCTCCTAGAAAGTTGTCATTGGGAGATTGTAACACAAATAATGCCCTCTCATTGTCATGTGTGGTTTTATATACATGGATTTGGTTTCATGTGGTCACACTGTTGGTACTTTGGTCTTTTGAAGGTGTGTGCAGTACTTTGGTCTTTTGAAGGTGTGTGCAGATTGACAAGCTCAATTTGACACTCAAGATATAACTATAGAGTGAATCCTAAGGGAAAGGGGGCCTTATACACCAAATCCAACATCCTAGCTAGTGGTGTAACCTAAAATGTTGCCTTAGACCTTTACATTAAGCACTGAGTTAAGCACTGAGTTTTGGAGTGAGCAGTAACACATTTGACCTTTACATTAAGCACTGAGTTTTGGAGTGAGCAGTAACAATGCACATATAAGTTTGTGTATGCTCAGATATGAATGAAGTGGCCATGTATGATAGTCTACATGGGTGTGTCAAATGTGTAGACAATGTATGCATTATGATGTTACTTGAACCAGCAAGTTTTAAATTTGAAGAGCACTTATGGCTACTAGGTTATTGTAGGGAATAGATGTTCCATTTCTTTACAACGGGAAAGAAGCAAGGATTCTAAGATACTGGTCATAAATTCATAGAAAAAGGATCCTTAAAATATCAAATCATCACTTTGATGATGATTTACGAAAAGCTACAAGTTTCAACTTCGGATGATGATTTACGAAAAGCTAACAGTTTCAACTTCGGATTTCTAAGGCCATCCCTTTTATATTAAACCTTTCAAGCGAGGAGACGGTTAAAAAGATTTATGTCACCATTCTATATGTTGGGATGCCTTGAAAAAAGTATAAAAGGTTTACATGGGAGAAATGACAGTTGTAGGCATTTTTCAAAACTCGTGGGACTGGACTTCACATCTTTTTCTTCTTTCTTCATCTAGACCTGCCCTCCCTTTGTCTTTGGTTAATCTCTTTATTTGCATTTAACGATTTTTTCGCAAGAATGTCCACATGAGATCGAATGACCTTTTGAACAAAAGGATCAATCAAGGGAAGTGTCAAGAGAAGTTGTGGTGAAATTGGGTCAAACACATTGGCCATGAAGCATTAAAAAACGTAACTTCTTGTATTGAGACAAAGCTGAAGTAAATTAAGAAGAGGTTGATGAAATCGGATGAGCGTAGAACTGAAGATATCACAAGTGAATAAGAGTTTGAGGACAGGTTAAGGATGGATGTTTAGAGCCACAGGCTGGAACAAGATAAGCGTACTCACCACCAGGGTTGGAATTTGACGTGCAAAATGCCCGTCACAAGGCATTTTGACCGTATTTCACGTTTAAAAATTTTAAAAAGCCGTTTGTTGTGATGGGCTTTCAAAGTTCTAAAACGTATTTTTTACTATTCACTTTTTTGCAAAAACGTCATTACTACCCTCTCAAACAACAGTCTTATAAAGAAGGGCAGTAATATTTGGAATTCTCTAATATTTGTTTTTATTGAAATAAATTAATTTCATGTTATTTAAAGTTATAGGTATATATTTGATAGCATTAATATATTATATTGAGTGATTAATAATTAAGTACTGTAATATTTGGAATTTATATTATAATATTTGTTTTTAT
>APFE030309448.1:0-11403 GCA_000404065.3 Pinus taeda
AAGATCCAGTTCAGCATCAAGCGCAGAAACACATTGAACTCACATGCACTTCATCAGAAAGCTCATTCATGACCATGTTCTTTGAAGTGCAATATTGTTCAACAGATGATCAGGTTGCAGACATCTTCACAAAGGGCTCTCACAGAGGCGAAGTTCACTAAAATCGATATATGTCTTGGAGTTCAGGAAGGTTTGTCACTAAGGGGGGATAGGCTCTAGTGCCTCCTTCCTTCTCCTATGTGTCATATTTGTAAATCCTTCAATCCTATCCCAAGTTGTTCTTAAGGGGGGATGTTAGGATATTCCGACACATAGGAAATAGTTAAGTTCAACTTGGTCTAGTATAGAGTTAGGTATAGAGTTAGGTAAAGTGTGTTTCTTTACCGTTGTACATTTTGTAACTTACAATCCGACGGTTCACTCTCTCCTCGTTATTACCGACACTTGATCCGTGGCTTGACACCCGATTGGTCCATGAGTTCTATTTAAAGCGCATGGAGGGTCATTGTTCGGATAATCCTTCTATGAGAGAAAGCTTATGTAAATTTTCATTCTTTGATTAATAAATTGCCTGTAGTAGCCATGTTGGCACAGGCCGTGGACTGTTTCCCTCTCTGAGGGTTTTAACCACGTCAAAAATACTGGTGTATTGATTTGAGATCTGGTTGTGAGCGGTGTCCTTTTGGTGTTCTTTCTGAGGAACTTACCCTGTAAATTCCTACAGATACCTGATAAATATTTCCCAAGCAATAGTGAGTAGTATTTCTATTTTAGAGCAAATATTGTACATTCAGTAAGTGCCTGTAGTATAAAAAGCCTGCATAAAAACTACCATGGTCTTGAACAAGATCCACATGGAAAACTCTATAAGCTATACATCAAAACTTGACTAAGCCGTGATTCCATTACATAAGCATATCAAAGTCGATGTTGACATTAGTTCGGAAAGTCACAAACTACATTGTTCTAAAGATGTACAAATTGTAGGAAAAAACAATGTTGGTGATTGTTTTGAGCATCCTGCTTGAAGTCATTCATTTTAAATACTTCAAACTATAAGAAGAAAACAACTTATTCATTTTAGTCACCATGACCCTAGATACTCTCTAAATCAACCTCCTCAATTGATTCAACAAAACCGCTAGAAAGAATGAAGTGTTACGTATGCAAGAGGGGCTAGTCCTAAACCATACACGCGTGCAAGGTAAGTGTATTAAACAAGGAATGTTTGATACATTCATTGGAATTTGGCTTAATTTTTACCGAGCTCATTGGTATCTGAATTTGGAAGAACTGTAATAATTTGTCATACTATGCCTCTGTGTATTCTTTTCCTAACATGTCAACATCACGTGTATTTACAAATATATTCATCTGATCTTGTTGTCAACCAAAATCAGGGGTTTTTGTTGTTCATAGTCTAGGGTTGACAAAAATTCGTATTCCAAACATAGAATTTAAAGACAAATTTGTTCTGTATATATAAAGAACAAGAATCATCCATTTGGTATATTTCTGTCGTGAGGTAAGAAAATTGCTTGTGGTGAATTAGTGCTAGATGTCTTGAAAACTACTATATTAAATTAGGATATGGGTGTGGTTGTAAATTGTTGCAAATGTACTTCTTGTTAGTTCTTTACAGCTTATCATTCATGGATTTGTTTGTCGGTATACAGTTTCTCTGTAATCTGTCATGATTTTATACAAATGACAATAGCTATTCCTTTGTTACACTTCTTCTTGTCAGGGTTGAAGTTTTTTGATGGACATTAGAGATGTAATATTTCTTTTCTATTTCTATGGAAATAGATGAACTGTTTTGCTTACAATTATTTTTCTTCTACTATTTTTCTTTTTTTCTTACAGATTCCTGGAAGCTTGTGTTAATGGTATAGGCATTTTTGCACTTAATTTTTTTTATTCTCACTATATTTTGTTATCGTAGCTATTAAGAGCTTTGTATTTTAAAAAAAAAATGTACTTTTATTAGAGGTAGAAAAGAATGCTATACTTAGGTCTAGGTGAATTCCAAAAGGGATCATCTACTTCATTGAGAAATCATTAAATGAAAATTGTTCTAAGGCTACTGGTTGACCATGTTGTATTTCTTCCGAGCAACCATATTTCTCATGTATTTGAAGTTCTTCCTTTAAGATATGATATGCATTCTTGTTGTGCTCTCTATAAATATGAGTGTAGCCAACTTGAAGAAATTATTAACCTTAATGGATGTGCTAGTGGAAGAAGATAATTATTTTGAACTTGAAGTCTTCCATCATCCAGTTTATTGGTCATAGCATATTTTCCCATGACGTGAAGCTTATCAATATTTCTATGATCCTATCCTAAGAAGATTCCAATATCTTGTATATAATGCCTTGAATCCCCCTTGGTTATTTATTCCTCTTCCTATATTACCTTTCAGCTAAAGTCCGCGTGCCTCTAAAACATATAGAATGAACTCAATCTCATTGATATAATTTGGGCTTGTTGGAAATACTGAGAGGGGCAGTCAATCAATATTCCTCTCAATTGTTATATTATGCCAGTTAATATTTTGTCCCAATTTAAACTGGGAAACAAGAAGTATAATAAAAATATAATATTATTAATGAAGATAGTGAGGTCAATCCTCTTTTACAAAATTTCTGGATCCAACTTGTACAACATCTTCAAGCCACCAATCTTCAATGACGACTGCAATCCTAAAACAAAAATCTATACCTCCACTTGGTCTTAATGAGGAAACCAACCGTCTTTGGCTCCAACCTAAAAAAACACTTCGAATATACTTCATACCATTACCCCAGCACTAATTCAGTATGTTATCCAAAAATATCTCTAAAGTCCGCATCAAAAGATGCTCAAGAAGTCTTCATGTCTACTCTAAGTCTCTTCAAATCTACTCTAAACATTTTCTCGAAGATCCTTGCTTCAAAGCTCTTCCAGTCTACTAAAACAATTATTCAATTCTATTCCAAAAGGTGTCGACTATCCTACATAGTGAATGTCCTCATGTCTTCTCAAGGATTTAGCAAATTTTCCCCAGAAGAAAAACCTGGACTATGTCTTTCATAGGGCTAATGTCCACATTTTAGGAGGGTCGATTTCGCATCCTTCTATTGGTTTGATTCTTGGCCAAATTCATAGAGGGGATAAATTCATTTCTTTCCATAGGTTGAATCTCAAGCCCGAAATTATTGGGGCTGATATATGTTACATGATTAAAGGAGACAAAATTTATGAGATGTAGAGAGACTAAAATTTCTCCAATGGCACGATGAATTATACTCTTTTAAAAAGACTTGTGATTAGTGCTACATAGCTACTAGTATTATATTCGATGAAAGACTTCAAAATTTGATAAGAACATCACTAAAAACCATCTCCCAAGTGCCATAAAAGTAGAAACCAAATTCTAAGAGTATCTTCTTCAATTTGCTACAAGGTTAATGAGATATGAACCTATACTTCTCTTTGTTACAGATTCAAACTTTTGCTTCTGGTCCTGGATGATTTGGAGGATGAATGAAGGAGGAGGGTGTGGTTATTTATACATGTTCACTCACATGATTTTGACCATAGAAGGGTCGACTTGATCGCAAGGTAAACCGACTTGAAAGGGGGGGAATCTAGTTTCTCTAGTTAGAAAATTCATTTCTCCTTAATAGAGAGTAGTTAGTGTTGGAAAATGTAACTAGTTTCAGTCTTCATTTATTGTATTTCATTCATCTTGTAATGTAATTGTCAAAAGAGTAAAGAAAATAATAATTATTATTATTATTGTGAATTATTAGAGCACGGGTTTCATGCTTGCATCACCATGTTTTATATAAAATACGCCATTGAGGACTTCTAGTATTTATTGTGAGTCCAATTGTGTCATTGTACTTTTAAAGAGACCCTTCTTCAGCTTTTGAGTCATGTAAAAAGGTTAAGTATTGAGTCAAATGTAATTTATGTATCCTCCACACCAAGTCGGCCTAGAAGAGATAAAGTCATCCTAAGGACACTAATTCGACCTCACGTGGAGCCTATAAATACAAGCACACTAGATTAATTTGGAGCACACTCTCTTACAAGAAGTTTGATATATCTTGTATCTAGGAAAAAGTGCTAAGTTTGTTATCAGGAAGCCAAAGGAAGTTCGAGTTGGGTTGAGTCCTAGGAGAAGAAGGAAATTGAAATTTTGGTGCTTCTCTCTCACTATTTTGTGCCTTATATTGGTAGATCAAAGTCATCCAAGTTTCCCTATTGCTGAAAGCTGCATGTTGCCAAATGCTACTACCTAGCCGAAGTTGCTGGAAAGGGGTCCAAATTCTGGGAGGCTGATTTGGTGTGGAGGAAAGGCTGTCTAGGGTGAAGAGTCTCAAACAATAGTATTGAAAGGAAAAATTTATCAGCTGTGTTTTCCCCTCAAGGGTGGTTTTTGGCAAAGTGCCTACATCTGATGTCTATTGTCTTATGTGTTGTTTCTTTGATAACTGCTTGATGAACTAAAAGAACGATGATACTAATAATTGTAATAAGAATAAACATCACAAGTGATTATCAAGAATAAGACAATATTTCTAATTTTCTAATTTTCTAAATGGTATCATGCCATCATGCACGGGGACAAAATTATTATGTGATCTGAATACAACTATAAATAATCATACTTGATATTCTTAAATGGAATTGAAGCTAAATCACTCAATCATGAAAGAGAACTATGACAATTTAACAACAAATGATAATTGAACAACAAATCGTAATTGAATAGCAACAGCTAATTAAATAGAAAATCCTATTCAGAAACAAATGATAATAGAACATAGCAAATGATATCTGAAGAGAAAATTACTGTATGAGCATATTACAGAAAGTGATCAATTTTATCTCTGAAATATATGATAACATTACTTGGAATGAACAACGATCTAATGTTGAAACTAACATAACCAATTCAATTAGAAGCATTACCCCTATATAACACGCGACTAAATTTGAATCTTGAATGAGGAGGAAAAGAAAATTAAGAAAATTGGAATCATCAATATTCATGATAATCAAAATGATATTAACTTAACATTAACAAACAATAATGAATGAATATAAAATATTATAACACAGGTGAAGTAGTAGATCTTCTCTTGACTGGGTCCAAAATCACCAGAAGTATTCGCTATGAGATACACATAATATAATTATGATTTAAATGCAGTCTTCTTCATTAAAGCATGTAACACAATTATAGCATC
The DNA here is from genome assembly GCA_000404065.3 of Pinus taeda. Lineage (NCBI taxonomy): Eukaryota > Viridiplantae > Streptophyta > Pinopsida > Pinales > Pinaceae > Pinus > Pinus taeda. Next base: position 5,244 of record APFE030309448.1, read on the forward strand.
ACCAAGGTAACAATATTATATGTCCAAAAGAATAATTACAAACTATGAATTTATGAACAAGTCATGCAGTTTTCCTTTCGACCTTATATATAACATTTATAAAAGTAAATAGATAAAAGTGAGTCCTTAGGATGAGGGGATCCTGAGGATTTCGCGATACTTGATCTGATTCCACCATAAAATAGCATTGGTCTTCCCCATCTTCCATTGCCCTGCTTTGGCTCTCACGTTGTATTTTTCCTTTATGAGATGTTCTTGTTCTGTCGATTGAACAACTATCATCCAATTCACGTCTTCTGCACATAAAGATAGTAAAAATTAGTTTTTCCTACTTAGATTCGTCAAATTTGTTATAGATTACTTTTACCCAAGTTCAACGGTGTTTCCTCTAGTTTTATCCATAAAATCGAGTTTGAAATGTGAAAATGAATGATAAATAAAGCTATTTACAAAGAGAAAATGTACCTATTTCTCATCCCAACATACTTCCAAACTTACCTTATTGCATCTCTTCATGCAATTAAATGGTTTAGGTGCAACTGAGTTAGGGAATAGGTAGGATATACCTCCTCCTTTAAACTCTAAAACTGTTTTTCTTCTTAAGCACATCGAAAGATTGGTTCACCACTTGATCTCTCAGGTTATAAACACAGTGGTACATATCTAGGGGATACCATATGATTGGGATCCTATACCGACATCCTATCCATTTGTGCCGCACGGTTAAGACCATGTTACTGTATTTATGCAAGTGAGAGGCAACTTTGAAATTCTGGTATTCGAATTGTTCTTTGTTCATCATAGTATTGCTAGAGACTTCCCACCTTTGTTTAGCTATAGACAAGGCTTCTTCCTTGATCTCTTGGAAGTACTCCTTCCTAGGTTATAAAATGTCTATGTGGAACGACCCTAATTGGCCCACAACACCAGCTTGCTTCATAAATTTCTTGTGCCTGACAGAGAGAGTAGGAGTTTTGTAGGCTCACCCATAACCCATAGGTTGATGCCATATCCTCATTTTCTAGAACTATTATGGGACTTGCCCCATTTAATTTGGTTAGTAGAAAAGGAAAGAAAGGCTTCGAATTGGACATCCCCTATAAAGGGGCCAGGGTTGCTATCTCTGTCATCTTCCAAAAAGAAATTATGCATGTAAAGTTCACACAATAGGCGTTGTACCTACTCATTCTTCTCTCTGAAGCACTTGACAAAGTCCGAAGTACTCTTGATTTCAATAGACTTATCAACCCTAATAACTTTGATTTTCAGTAGGAGGTACCTTTCTAGGAGGAACAATGCATAGTTTGTAGAAAGAGCTCAACATGACATGGTGTCTAAATAAAGAGAGTAGAAAGTATCCAACTACTCTTTAGCCTTTCGTAATTTGTCCTATGCTTTCTCAACCTTTTTCTGCTCAACCTTGTACTGAGCGATGGTCTCATCCTCAGTGGTTGTGAGTGCCTCAAACTTCTCTCTTAAATCTTGGTGTACGCGTAGGGGCACTACTTCCTCTTTGTGTTGAGTTAATTCCTGTTGGACCTTAGTTAGTTCACTTGCAACTCTCTAATGATTGCTTCCCTTACTAGGGGGATGTAAGAAAGTGTCTCCTTTTTTTGGGCCTCATTATATTGTATCTCCATAGGACTATTCTGGAAAACAGCCTCAAATGTTTTTGGAATCATCAAATAATCAACTAGGATGCTTTCTTCAACATTAGTTTGAATGAGAACATTCATAGTAGGGAAGTCCGTTTGGGTCTCTTATGGGAAAACACAGGGGTATTCAGTCCGCATTTCACTATCTTCTACAGGAAATGATTCTGTCTCAGTTTCCTTTCAGTAAACCAAAAGAATATTAGTCTAGGATTCAACATCTTTTCTAGAACAATTTTCTATCTGTGTCCCTGTGGTCTCCATTTCCACTTTCAATTTTGTGACTCTGACTTCTTCTTTTAACCACTGTCTTAGCTTCCCAATTATTCTCTTTTGTTCTCTATATTTTTTAATAATTTTTCTGAACCTATGCTTGTAAGTTTTCTTTGTTGTGAGACTTTCAACTGGTGGTGGTGTAGTTGCATTTACCTTAGGTTCCTGCTCAGGTGGAATTGTGTCTGCAACATGGATGGTCTCAATTGGAACTGTATCTCCCAATGGAGCTTCACCTTCTAATTATTTTTCATCATTAATTTCTCTCTCAAGAGACAAAAATGGAATGGTCTCCTGAGCAATCGTTGTTCTTCAGGCTATTTTCTAAGTAGGCCTCGTCCTAAGGGGACTTCATAGCACTAGAATTTCCTGGTTGATTTGCATCTCCCAAGGTTTCACCTGTAGGATTTTTTTCAACTTGGGGGTCCAATTGACAAGTATCTATTGATTGATCTTCCTCTATAATGGTTTTTTCTTCCTGAACTTCTTCTTCCATGAGTTTTTCCATAAAAGGGACTGGTTCCCTCTGTTCTTCCAAAACATCAGTAAGTGATAGGATTTGATCAAAACCAGGGTTGTTAGCAAAGGCAGATTAGATGGGGGTACAATTCTCTCCTTCAACATTCTCAAATTTTTCTCTTCCGTTGAAAGATATCCCCATGTTTTCCAATACCCTCACCATGTCTTCCTCATAGTCTGGCAAAGGGGCATTTTGCACACTTGGGGGTGATGTGTGAGATGGCTTGGCCTCATTTGTTTGAATTGGGGTGTTTCGATGCGACTTCACCCTCACAGAGCACCTTTTTTTTTATGGGTTTAAGGGCACATACAAATTCTTCCTTTTTAGTGTCTTTCTTTGACTTGGGATTCTTGGCCCTTGCTGCTCTATTGTTGGGTTTTCTATAGGTGGGGCCAAAGTAGGATTTACAATATTGTCCTAGGTTACCTATTTTTGGGCCAGTCCATGCATGATAATCAATTTGATCAACCCATGATGACTGATGACCATGTGTGGGTCCTTATATTTCCTAACTCGTTAAGGGACATCATGCAATAGGGAATTCAAATAAAATGACAAATTAACTGAAAATTTCTGTTTTAATATAGCTAATAGTTTGAGTTGTCAGGGCTTTACCACATCTTGTCAATAGTTGCATGTGATGTACCTTTTCATAATGACTGCCAATTCCTGCCATGGTTGTCTTAACATTGAAGGGTGAATCCCTTTCCCTATTCACACAAATTGCTCACGTGAGTCCTGGAATACTGCTACCGTATAGTACAAAAGGAAGTGTTTGTCTATACATTTTATTCCCACAGCTGGAACTCCACCAACTTCAGCTATGACTACTTCAGAGACCATTATGTCCCTTCCTCTTACTGTGGTGCTACCATTCTACAAATTTTGTTGGAATTCAAGTGTCATCTCTTCATGAAATCCTTACAATTTATTCAAATATTGCAACCAAACAACATGCTTGAGAATTTCATGAGCCTGGTCTGATACCATGAGCACTGTGGGTTCATTTCGGATGGCTCTAAATCCCATGACTATTGTTTTCTTGTGACTAGTTTACTTGCATGCACCTATCTTGTACTTTCACAGTTTAGAACAACAACAAAGCAAGTTAAAGCAATTAGCATGAAAATGTCATTGTTTTGGGAATTAACATCATATATAGTCATGTCATTTGTCTCGTCAGAAATATTTGACATAGGCTCATAATAAATCTACATGCAATCCATAATGGTTGCCATCCTTCGTCCAATAAAAAATAATTTGATAATAATTACCCATACACAATCATGATGTCATCCTTAACCTGGAAATTAGTTTAATAATTATCACACCATTATTTGTAAACTTTTAGGCACGATGTTCATACGTAGACCATCCATCCTCCAATTAGAAAATCGCATCCACACCCACCAAGCATGGGAAAAATAGGAGAAAGCACCAGTAATACATAAATGCAGACAATCAATCAATAAAAAGTGGCACAGTACATGATAAAGAAATTAAAGTAATACACGTCATTAGATTTGCAATTGCTGTAAATTAAAAGAGAGATTTAAGTGATTATATCAATTTTTTTACCTTAAGTTTTATTATTAACAATACATAACTAGCAGTAAGTATTAATGACTATCATAAAGTGATTGGAAAAATATGATATAATGAATATGTATCTTAAATTACCATGCATGTTGGCTTTGTAGAAGTGTTGTTCAAATGGGAAATTTACTTTAGAAAATAATATGTAGGTGGTAATAGAATATAGATCATTAGGAATTGTCAGATAATACTCCAATACCACAAGTAGAGCCACTACTTCTAACAAGCTTTCATAGCCTCGACAAGATTGCTTTTTAACCCCAGAAATGAGCCAGAGTCCTCCTTTTAATATATAGATGATTCTTTCTTTTATTGTCATAAATAGACCACTATGATGGCATGGTGACCAGATAATCATAGTGCCATTCACTAGGATATAATAAAGTGATCATGATGGCTCGTGGTGAGATCCCTTGTCCTTTTGACAATTTTAATTATCAAGAAGGTCATTACCTTGGTTTGGTGGCCAAAATGGAATGTCACCTGTTACATCCTTATGATCATGGTATGTTGGCTCATGATGAGACCCCCTATCATCTTTTGTTGCATTTTCGTAGTTCTTTATTCATATTTTCATATTTTTATGGTTTTATTGTAAAAAGAGGGAGGCTCATTTACTCCTTAAGAGTTGGGGATGGTGTAAGAACTGAGAAAAATGCCAATGAAAGTTTATGCTTTTACCTCCATATCGTCATATCAAAGGGATTTATCCATTTGAAAGTGTTAAAGGTAAACTGGCATGGTATTAAAATAATAAACCATTTTATGATATGTGCAAAGAAAAGATATTCAACAAATCATTATGAAGATGCACCATGTTAGTGGTTGAATGAAGATGACCATCAAAAAGGTTTTATAGGTCATAATGATATTAACTTACTATTTTCCTTTATCTTAGGCACAAAATCGACTTGATCGTTTTCATTTGAAACATAAAAGAGAAAGAAAAATAGAAAAAAGAGTCACCCATGATGAAACAACAAAGACAAATCACAGTTTTTTATTCTACCGATTACACACAAAAAGAAAAATCAACACTAAAACACAAAAGGTGTTGTTCATTTGATTAAACAACAATTGTTCAATTGATTGAGCAACAGAATCATAGAAGCACAAAAATGTTGTTCAATTAATTGAACAACAATTATTCAATCGATTGAACAGTGAAATGTAAAAGAAAAAGACACAAAAGTGATGTTCAATTGATTGAACATCAATAGTTCAATCATTTGAGCAACAAAATCGAAAGGGGAAAAATACAAAAGAGTTGTTCAATGGATTGAACAACAATTGTTCAATCGATTGAACAAAAAAATCGAAAAAATCACAAAACGTGTTGTTCAATTGATTGAACAACAATCGATTAATCGATTAAGAAACAAAAAAACTCTTAAAAAGAAAGGTGTGACATTCAACTGATTGAACAACAAAAGTAGGAAAACGCAAAAGGTTTTGTTCAATTGATTGAACAAAAAAAATCATAAAATGTAAAAAGTTTTATTCAATTGATTGAACAACGAAAATTAAAAATGCAAAAGTGTTATTCAATTGATTGATCAACAATCATTCAATCAATTGAACAAAAAAAATCAAAAATTCTAAAAGTGATGTTCAATTGATTGAACGACAAAAATTTAGAAAATGAAAAAAGTGTTGTCCAATTGATTGAACAACAATCGCTCAACCGATTGAACAACGAAATTCAGGAATGGAAAAATTTATGTTCAATTAATTGAACAAAAATCATTCAATCGATTGAGTAGCAATATAAACACAAACATAAGTGTTGTTCAATTGATTCAACAACAATCATTCAATCAACTGAACAACGCTTACCAAATAGCCAGAACAAGAGAAATCCTCATATCTACATGGTGATGCCTAACTAAATTGCAATCATTGTTTAGAAAGTTTTCGGCGAAATCACATAGAAAATAATTTGTCGACACGTTTCGAACCAACCAGTGTGGTTCATCGTCAGGACAAGGTGAAGATCCAATCCAGCTTAGCTAGTTAAATAGTGTGTGCAGAGACTCCAACAGCTATATTTCAAATGGCTAATTTGACCTATTGACCCAAGTCAAACCAATAAAATCCTTGCTATATTTATTAATTAATA
>APFE030309454.1:0-14329 GCA_000404065.3 Pinus taeda
TGGGGATGCGCTTTACACGGGGTACGCATCCCGCCTTCAGAAATAGGGCGTGGGTACGCACCTGGTCTGAAGGTAGGTTGCGTACCCCGACCCTTTTTCCTTTGAGGAAAAAGTCGGGGTACGCAGGTTACCCATGGGCCACCTGCGTACCCCGAGGAGCGCATCCTAAAACCCCAATGCCCCCAAAAATCAAACTAAGGCTAAAAATCAAATTCTAAATGGATGAAATTGAGGAGGAGGATGTTGTGGATTACCTGGAAGTTGACGGCATTCAATTCCGACGGTCTGATTTTCCGCAATGTCCACGGGAAGTTTCTTGCCAAAAGCCCTTTTTTCAACCTCAACAGTAAAATGGTAAAAATGACATGGTAAAAGGTCTTTTATAGGTTTTTTGATAAATAAATATTAAATTTGTTTATTTTTCACCATGGAAGGTCATTTTTCAATGTATTTTTTGCCTATCTTAAACAGGTATGAGTAATGTGTCGTTTTTTTGCAGGACAAAGGGATTTTCAGGGAAACTTGTCATTTTTCACGAACCAAACCTCAGAGTCATCTTTTAAGCCCTTTTCTGACTCCTAAAACATGAAAAGATTGTCGAGTGTTTCTTTTACACTCGTTAAAACGGAATTAAAAGACGGTCCCCTATAGCCCTTTTCTGACCGTAAAAACAGGAAAAGATTGCCGGATTTTTGTCGTTTCAAATTCGATATTGGAAATAAAACGACGTGTCCTTGATCGCTTTTTACTTTTCAGGTCAAAGACACTAACTATGAAAATATCCTTGGTCGCAAGATCAAGCGGTTCTCCTAGGTATTATTTTATACTTTTTCGGGCTTAGGAGACACAACTTTACGAAAAAGTTCAATCTGGAGTCTTCTAAGTTTTTCAGACTCTCTAAATATGAAAAACGCCGAGTTTCTCCTATACTGGACTCGTTAAAATTTCACAGTAAAGGACCTGTTCTATTACAAACAGGAACGGACCACTCCTCCTTAGGGTTCGCATCAAAAACTAAGTTGGACTCATCCGAAGGATGAGCTTACAAACAAGCATATGTTATCCTCCTCAAGCTTGTAAAAAATAAAGAGGTACTTGCCAGAAATGGTGGGAGAAAAATGAGAAGAATGAGCCTATTTGATATCTTTTTGTCTCAAAAATAAAAGCTTGCTACCACTCTTGAACACGACACTTATTCATTCACTTGGGTTGGGAAATCCCTTGTCTCACAGTTGACCAAGATCATTTGACATCTTTAGCCGGGTTATGGGAGTCAACTTTGAGTCATTCATCGCCAAACCATATGTTGTGTCATTATGTGTTCAAGAGGTCTGTAAACAAAACATTCAACCGCAAAGTACCTATCATTCATTGTGTCATCATTGAGTCAGTCCTTGCAGCAACATTTCTTCAACTTGAACTATGGTTTCGTGTTGTGGGCTTGCCTGCGACGGGTCGCTTTCTATCGACATCAGCAAATTATCTGGAGAGTTGACTTAGAAATCGTCAGTACCTTGGAGTCTGCATGCATCAATGGCAGGTTTCTCGCCTTCGACGTCAGTTTTCATCATTGACTTGCGATCGAAGGATTCCATGAAATGTTCGACATCGACTCATTCATTCACATCTCATGGATTGTGCTGGGTACTTTGAGAACCATTGACATTACTGGTGGTCTCTCTCATGCTTGTTAACAGTTTACATCATTGACTGGTAATCAAGTGGTTTCTACCATGTTCGACATCGACTCATTTATTCACATGGCTAGAATCGTACAAATTCGGGAAGTAGAGATGAAGACCCTGGATCTAGTTTCCACCATCCAGGCTGCGAGGAGTTTTGTATTCATTATGTTGTAGACCAATCATAAACAAATGGCTGCGTACATACTGTGTCTACACGAGTCTATAATTATGATGTATTATGAAAACATTCTTGTACCAAAGTAGTTAGTCCAATAGTTAAAGTTTTGATCTAAGTATGGGAATGCCTACCTCAGCGATGATATGATCTTATACATGTATTTCGTGTTGAAAATTGCAGGTTCTGACCGGGCTCTCCATAAGATGATCCTCGAAATGATAAAGCACTTCACCCTTCCTATATGATATAACACCCTTATCTATTACAGGCTTCGTACTTTAGGGGGCAATCTGTTACACTGAAATTTGTCACCATGACTATCTGCAGTTAATATGGCTCCATCAATAGTCATATTATCCTCCTTGTCAAGCCTCATACCTCTACTCTTCATGTCAAACTTCAAAAAAGAGAGAAAGTCAGTTAAAAACATGTTTATCTCTGGGTAAGCAGGTTCTCTCTACCTTTCCTGCGTGTACGCACTTCAAACACACTGTACCTGCGTACTTGTACACTCTGTAAGCCAAGGATGGGTGCGTACCCCTGTAAAGGTCAAAAGGCACGAGTTTCATCTTAAAAAAGTTACTTATGGTCACTTCTAGAGCCTTCTAGAAGAGTGTTTGACGTGTATTGAGCGCCTCCAGATGGTTCATGCATCCCTATGATAGAGGAACTTATCCCAACAAGAGAGGAGCTACCCCATCCAAAAGAGGGAGTATCCCATTGATGTTGGAACTGAATAACTTCCTCTAGAACACTATAAATACAGGCCTTGGGCCAGAGGAGGGGAAGTGGAAAGCTGAACATTCCAAAGGGTAGATGCTGCTAGAATTAGGACTTCCATTGTAAGCTTGTGAGGAGAGATTACCATCCTTTCTTGTTTCATTTGGAAGTGGGTGAGCTTGTCAAAGTAGAGGAAAACTCTTGCTGGACCCTGGGAGGAACTTGTACAACACCAAGGCTCAGGTTGTAATGGTTTCTTTTTTGTTTCCTTAATACAAATAAGTCCATTCTTCTCAATGATTTGTTGTTAATGAATTGTTTCATATACTCCTTGGTCTATATGTTGAACATGCTTTGTTTTATGGAATATTCAGGTGTTATGTAATCGTTTGATTGTTAGTGTATGCAGGTTTCAAAGTGAAGGAGGAGCTCATCTGGATCAGCGAGGCTGGACTGCTACAACGAGCGTTGGACTTGAGGTAGGATCGAAAAACACTTGGTTTCTCATAGAATAATACATGTTTAGAGAAGGATTGCTCTTAATTGTCTTGTTTGTCACTAGAGAGTCTTAGACTCCTAGGGAGGTTAGTTTTGTCAGCAAAAATAACTCTTTCCGCATGACACATAGTGCAATTGGTCAAAACTTCGACGGAGTATTAGCTTCCTCCTCCTTTGGAATAAGGGCAAGGAACGTAGAATTGAGGGATTTGAGGATTGTAGAGGAGCGCCGGGAATCCTCCACCACTTCCCATACCTCTTTCTTGATGATCTCCCAACACGCTTTGTAAAAGTCGATGGTGAAGCCATCCAACCTAGGTGCTTTACCATTTGGCATATCTTTCACAGCCTCTTCCACTTCTTCCAAGGTGATTTCTCGATTTAAAGCCTTGTTTTGATCCTCAATGATGAGCTTGGGGATAGAAGTTAAAAGTTCCTCAATTGCTTCCTCTCTATCAATCTCAAGTTCCCGAGCAATCTAGCTAAAATGGTTTATGAGAAGGCTCGAGATTTCCTGATGAGTTTGTACTGAGGTCCCCTGATCATCTTTAATGCTTAATATTTTATTAGCACTTCTGTGATCAATGACAGATCTATGAAATTTTTTTGTGTTCTGTTCACTTTCCTTAAGCCATTGAATCCTGGAATTTTGCTTCCATAGTGTTTCCTCCTGTTGGCATCTTAACTGCCAGTCCTACATGAGCTTTTGTTCTATGTTCATAGTTTCTTGGTTAATATTTCTTTGGATCCAATCCTTGTGAATTTGTTCCATTTGCTCCTCCAATTTCTTTTTTTTCTTTAAATATGTTACCAAAGACTTCTTCTAGGATTTTACTCTGGCTTTGATGTGTTTAAGTTTAGCCTGTAGAATGAACATTTTAGTTCCTCTTATGCCTAACGATTCATTCCACCATTGTTCAATTTTCAGAATGAACTCAGAATGACTGAGCCAAAACTTTTCAAATCTGAATGGCTTATTCCTGGGTGTGCCTTGGATAGCTGCAGTCATTATTATGGGCCAATGGTCCGAACCTCCACTAGGTAGTATGTCCGACTCCACAGTGATCCCTTCCAGAAGAATGGTTTCTGTCACGAAGAATCTGTCCAGTCGAGAGGCGATTTTCCTATCACCCCCCCTTTTGTTGTTCCAAGTGAAAGCGCCACCCTTGGGGAAGACGTCTACCAGCTTGGCTGATTTAATAAAGTCTTTAAAAGCTTCAGTATCCCTGTTGAGCATTCTGATACCTCCTCTCTTTTTTGTGAGCGAAGTGATCATATTGAAATCACCTCCGAAGATAGATTTTGCTTGAGGATATCTTAGCTGCAAGTTGGATAGAGTGCTCAGTAATAGCAATTTGGCCTCTAGTTTATGAGGGTCATAAACATTTGTGCATAGATATGTTTCTGGATTCCCTACTATTTGGACTTCTATTGATATGTGAGATCTAGCAGCTTCAGAGGAAATGAGCTGGATAACCTATGGATTCCACAGAATGGCCATGCCCCCTTCCCATCCACTGCTTGCTGTTTCTAGGTAGTCCATTCGTTTACCTAGTTTTTTACTAATATGGACCATCGTGTTGCTGGAACATTTAGTTTCTTGCAAAAACACTATATCTCACTACAACAAAACCCTGTGATTAGCATCCCTTTTTTCTTCCTTTTTTGCATCTAGAGCCAATTTTTGGTGCTATTTGTGTCCATTTATCAAATATGGTGCAAAACTTGATGCAAAGTTTGCACCGAGTTTTGCACCAAATCTTACATTAAATTTAGCACCAGGTATTGTAAAAGGTTTTGCACCAAATTTTACACCAAGTTTTACACCATGTTTTATGACAAGTTTTTTGCCATCCTTTGCACCATGTTTTGCATCAAGTTTGGCACCTAATTTTGTATCACCAACTTTTTCATCCTCTATTGCATCCACTTTTTGCGCCTACACTTGCATCAACTTTTACATCATCTCTTGCATCCTCTTTTGCATCATCTCTTGCATCCTCTTTTGCATCATTTTTAAAATCATTTTTTGCATCATTTTTTGCATATTTTTTGCATCCCCTTTGTGCCAAGTTTTGCATCGAGGTTTGTGTCTAGTTTTGCATCTACTTTTGTTGCATTGACTTTTACATCTTGTTTTGCATCCATATTTACATCCTATTTTTCATATGTTATTGTGTCCACTATTGCATCCATTTTTCTTGTGCCATAGTTTGCACCTAGTTTGACACCTCCCTTTGCACCCCTTTTTGTTTCTAAACTTGCATCCACGATTGCGTTTTTATATACATGTAGGTTTTCATCGACTTTTACATCTATTTTTGCATCCCTTTTTATATCCACTTTTGCATCAATATTTGCATAAGGTTTTGTGTCTCATATTGCATCTACTTTTGCCTCGAATTTTGTTGCATCAACTTTTGCATCCTGTTTGACATCCATTGTTGCACCCATGTTTACTCCCACTTTTACATCCCTTTTGGCATCTTATTTTGCATCTTCATTTGCTTCTTATTTTGCATCTATCATTACATCCACTTTTGTTGTGACACAATTTGTGCCATGTTTTGTACTTACTGTTGTACCCACGTTTGCTTCCAATTTTGCATCCATCTTCGCATCCTCTTTTGCATAAAATATTGCATATATTTTTGCATCCACTTTTGTGTTGGGTTTTGCATCTCATTTTCTATCTTCTTTTGCATGTACTTCCATTGCATCCATATTTTGCATCCAATTTTGTTTCTCCTATTGCACTCGTGTTTGCATCCACTTTTACATCCCTTATAGCATCTTGTCTTGCATCTAAGTTTTCATATTTTTTGTGTGCTTATTATTACATCCACTTTCTCATCCACTTTTGTTGTGCTATGGTTTGTGCCATATCTTATGCCTATCGTTGAAATCCACATTTTCTTCCACTATCTCATCCAAATTTGCATCCTCTTTTGTGTCCAAGATTGCATCAAATATTGTTTATGTTTTTTGCATCCCATTTTAAATCTACTTTTACATCCACTTTTGATTCGTCCAATTTTGCAACTAATTTTGTGTCCACTATTGCACCCATGCTTGGCCCATTTTTATATCCATTTTTGCATCCAAATTTTCCTCCTTTTTGCATTCAAGTTTGTGTGTGTGTGTGTTTTTGTTTTTTTTGTTTTTTTAATACATTCATTGTTGTATCCACATTTATTTCACCATAATTCATGCTAAGTTTTATGCCTACTATTGTCCCCATGCTTTCTTCCACTTTTTCATCCATGTTTGAACCCCATTTTGTGTTCAGGTTTGCATCAACTATTGTATCTACTTTTTCATCCACTTGTGTCAATTTTTCTATATTTTTTCCATCTACTTATGTTGTGTCCACTCTTCATCCAATTTTACGTCTATTTTTACCCCCATTTCTTTTGTTCACTTTTGCATCCCTTTTCCAACACACATCATATTCTTTGCATTGATGATATTTCTTATGACATTGAAAACTATGAACAACTGATGATAATGTCAATAATGATGATGATGATGATAATGAAGATGACGACGATGACATGAATTTCGATTTTTGTTATAATGAAAATGATGATAAAGACAATGGGGGCTACAATGACAATGATGATGACGATGCTAATGACCTTGGCCATTCTTCCCAATTTTTAAATGTTGTCATGGTCATAATCATAATAATTATCTTTGGTGTCATCTTCCAAGTCATCATCATTATTTTCATCTTGGTCATCATCAACAACAATGATGACATGAATGATTATTATGAAGTTCATGATGAAGATGACAACAATTATGACAAAAATTATATTAGTTATGATGATGAGGATGATGCCAATTATAATGACGATGATAATGATAGTGATGATGATGATCATCGATCATCTCTAAAATATAAAGTTGTTATTTCTCTTGCATATATCATGTGTCCTAACAACCCTTTTCGAGCACTCGTAACATTTTTTGGTTTGATGATATTTCTTACGATATCTATAATTATGAACAATTGACGACAATGTCCATAATGATGATGATGATGATGAAGACATGAATGGTGATTATGATGATAATGAAATGATAACAATAATGATGACGATGATGGTGGTGATGATGGTGATAATGAAGATGATGACCCTCCCTCTAAACTAGGGAGGTATTCATAATGAGACAAAAAAGTACTCTCAAGTTGAAATATTCATATAAGAAGGGATCTGGATTGATAAGCATCAATGATGATTTACATCATCATAGTCAACATTGTCAAAATAGCAAGGCCTTGACTAACCAATTTATCTCTCCATTAGATCAGAGCACAATGGTGGGAGGCATAAATTTGGACACCACTGCCTCTCTAGGCACTTACCCCAACAGGATGTTCACCAGGTATGTCCTCACATGATCATTTCCTAATCCACTATCATAATATTTGACACCAAGAAATGTCAATCGTCATGACTATTTTTATCTTGGATTAATGTACTTGACTTATGGTGGTTAGTCCTAGTCAAAGTACAAATTCTCAAAGAATATTGGTCCTACATGTTTATCCAATCCACCATTCTCCCTACTGGTGTCTTTACTAGGCTTATGACTATTAGTCCTAGCCATAGTACATGACACATGGATAATATGGTGTCTACCCTCACTCCCTCTCAACTAAAGAGGATACATCCACAAGCATAAGATTTTCTCAAGAATACCCATCATTTTCATAGAGAATAGCATCATTAATTTGTTTTCATCATATGACACCTTTATGATTAAGAATTCATAGATTTGTGGCAAAATATTTCCCCTTTTGTCATTTGTGATGAAATAAAATAAAAAAGTGAAAGCCAAAATCATTAAAGATACACTATAATGATTTATCTAAGTCTAAACTCTAAGGCTGAATTGAAAATTCATGTAAATGTTATATCTATGAGTTGTGCCAAACTTATGAAAACCTTATTCCCTAAGTCTCATATATAAGAAAAAGAAAAAGAAAGAAAAATAAGTCCCAATGAATGGTAACTCATGTATTCACTCCCTCTTCGGAAAATATATGAATATATACACTCCTAGTCACACTTGATCACATGTTTGTGATGGTTAAATCATGAAATCCTCTTTCCCCTTGCATTTTCACTTCATCATTTAAGCACATAATTGAGGATCTAGGGAATGTTTGTTGCTTAAGGGTTTAATGTCTACTCTTGGTTTACTTATGTCACACTACTATCAATTTATGTGACGGAGTGAAATACATAAGTTGTGGAGTTATTAGAAAAGTGTATTAAGTTAGTCACCACACACACATGTATTACATCTCATTGATCCTCATGTGTGGGTTGGAGACTCATTGCTTGACAACTTTAATGGAGACTGCTTTATGGCTTTAATGGTATAGCTTACAAAATATCTTGTTAAACATTGTGATTCATCCTTTCTTTTCCTAGAGACACTTGATAATATTGAAGTCACTCCCAATAATCCATGGAGATGGGGAGTATAAATCACTTGTGCTAGAAATAGAATTGAGAAATAGAGGTTTTCCATTTGCGATATTGGAGTCATAGACATTAGATACATGGTAGTATTCCTCGATGTCAATTAAGTAAAATTGCATTGTCATAATGCGAAAAGAGGTAAACATATTGGTAACCTTGATGTCCTGATCATTTCAAATAATAACCATTCCACCCAAGTATCTCTAAGCATCAATCAATACTACTTGGAAATTCCTCCCCCATTTGCTAATTATAGGAGGCAGAACCTCACTTAATGTTTTTGTTTCTTATATCAACATTATTGATGGGTGCTTTGCGTACCATTTTTCTTTTAGGAGTCTTTGTTTTCCTTTACTATTGAGGCCCCCCATGTTCCATGAGACTATTTTCATCGAGAATTTACACAGAAAGGAAGTATAATGTGACTAAAAAAAAACATGTCTCAAGATTTAAGTGCTTGGACAATTCCACTTCATGAATCCTATATTTCCTTTACCTGGGACTAAATGGTGAACATGATGGCCTCAAGAGAAATTTACCAATGAAAATCTAAAAAAGAGGTGACTTTTGACTTTATCACATACAATTTAATATACTAAAAAAAAATATCCATAACAATTTCATCAATCAATGGATCATTAAAAAAAAATATCCAAAACAATTTCATCAACCAATGAATCATTGCCTTATAAAATACAATCTATAAAACTTTTGGGAACATTTTTCTAAACCATGCTAAAGAACCAACATATTTAATATTAATATTTAACAATAATATGGACAATATCACATTTTGATAAATTAAATAACATATTATCAAGCCTAAAAAATGTCACTAACAGAAAACTATAAAGCATGCAACTAATGAAAGTGACCACTCAAAGCCACCATAAGACAATTAATCTATTAAGACCAAGATTAATGGGGACAAATATCTACAAAGGATAAAGGAAAACCTATTTTAAATTTATTGTTTTATTAGGTTCAAGATGAACATTTCAAGATATAATGAAGAACATAATTAGTTTTATTGCATTAAGAAAACCCAAGCACGTTCTATAACTTAGCAAGGAAGAGATGTATAATACCCATCTCAGCGACACAACACATGGCATTAAGTTACTTTTTTTTATATATAATTTGAACTCCTATCATAAAATCACAAATTTAGCATGAATGGAATGTTTAAAATCCATTTTTATAAAAAGAATAATATAATTTTTCTTATAGAAAAAAATACCAAAAACTAAATATTTTTTTTTAGAAAATAAAAAATACTACAACTAAATATATATTAAAAAAAACTAAAACATAAGCAAACTAGAATTTGAATTTGACACTCTTGTTCACTTTCGGAAACTCATATGGTGGAATGTGATCTCTTTATCCTCATCTTTAGCTTTTTCCTAAAAAATAAAAGCATACAAAAGCGAGAAAGAGCCATAAAGCACGTGAAAACTTTTTCCTAAGCACAAAAGCATCTAAAAAGTGGAAAATGCTATTTTTATATGAGGAAACATTATTCACCCAAAATATTTTGCCCAAATTGAACTAATGAGGAATTTGGGAAATCTTCATAGCCTTCACTTTCTTATATATTGGAGGCTTGGCCATTCAGAAAATGATGGGAATTATTGTATTGTCACGCTGCTTAGATCTATCTTGAGAGGGAGAGTTTTGGAGCTAGGAGTTGGGGGAGGTGCTGCTACAACTACATCTGATTGTTGTAACTTTCCTCCAACTCCTTTATTAATATAGATCAGTTGTTCTTCCTTCCATATGTTTCTATTCATTCTTTACTTATTCTATTTAACTAATGAATGTATGGCATTTTGGTTTATATTTATTTATTGAATAATATTTATATGTTTTTGATAGTTTCGATTATCAAGATATTATGTTGTGAAGGTTGTTTTATTCTCTCTCTTATGTGTAGGAACAAGCTTTGGAGCTAGCTAGGAGCACTTCTTTGCTATAATAAAAACTCCAAGAAGACCTGCATGCGAGGACTCACAAGAATTCCTTCTCTTTTTCTTAATCTATACTCTACATCTTGATCTACAAAGAACCCCAAGCCTTAGAACAACCTTTCTCTTAATTGGTATATCCTAGGTTTCCGGGATAAAATGGGAGGGTTTTATGTTCTTCTAACGGTGCATTAAATCCTACAACAAAATGATATTTAGAAACTTTAATATATTTCACTATGTAAATGAAATTAGTAAAATGAACCCAGAGAGGGGGTCATAAATGGAAATAAAAGTAAACTCTAAACAAGAAGCCAAAAGTGGATGTAACCATGGATGCAAAATTGGGAGTAGAATTGGATGTTAAACTAGCCATCAAAACAAGATGCAAATAATGACACAAAAAGGGTTTTAAAGTAAAATTAAAAAAGGGTGCAACACTAGACACAAAGAAGGGAACAAAATAGGGCATATGAAAGGATACCAAATTGGGTCGGAACAAGGATGCAAAAATGGACACCAAAATGAGGATGCAAAGAATGGTGTAAAATTAGGATGCAAAATTGGGTGCAAAAAGGATGTAGGAAAAGACACAAAAAAATATGCAAAATGGGACTAAAAAAGGGTGAAACTAAGGATGTAAAAAATGATGTATAACTAGATGAAAATCCAAACTAAAATCTAGGTGCAAAATGAGATGCAAATGTGGACACAAAATGTGGCAGAAGAAAAGGATGCAAATTTGGATGCCAAAACGGATGCAAAATTAGATACCAACAAGGATGCAAATTTGGACATAAAAAATGGTGCAACAATGGGCATAAAAATGGCTCAAATTTGGATGCAAATTGAGATGCAACAATGGATGTAAAATGAGATGCAACAAATCATTCAAAACTTGGTGCAAAAACAAATGCAAAAGTAGACGAAAAAATGGCTCAAAATTGAACGTAACAATAGACACAAAATAGGATGCAAAGGTGGATGCAACACATGGTTCAACATAGGATGCAAATTTAGATACTCAAAAGGATGCAAAATTGGATGCAAGAAATGGTGTTAAAAATGATGCTAAATTGGATGCAACAAATGATGAAAAATTAGATGAAAAATATGGTGCAAAATTGGATGCAAAAAATGGTGCAAAAATGCATGCAAAATTTGGCACTAAATCAGATTCAACATATGGTGCAAAATTGGATGGAAAAAATGGTGTAAAAAAGGCAGAAAAACTGGCGCAAATATAGATGTAAAAATAAGTAAAAAATTAGAAGCAAAAAATGGCATAAGACCAGATGCAAAAATTGGCACAAACTAGATGTAAAAAAAGGCATTAAATCAGATGCCAAAGATGGTGTAAAACTCGATGCAAATTATGACACAAAACTAGAAGCGAAGAATGCCACAAAAGAGGAATAAAAAAATGATGCAAAAATAGATGCAAAAAATGGCACCAAACTAGAAGAAAAACCTGTTGTAAAACCAAATGAAAATCTTGGTGCAAAATATGATGCAAAAAATGATGGAAAATTTGGCGTAAAAATAGATGCAAAATTTGGTGCAAAAAAGTACGCTTTAAAAATTCTACAATAGATCCATATTTAGTGCCAGGCTGCTCATCCCAATTGAGAAAAAAATGCACTAAAATATGGTGCTAAATCTAGTGCAAATTACCTGTTTTGTTGTAGTGTCTGGTTGTTCCTTTTGGACTTTCTTCTTTAATAAACGCTGTTTTTTTTGGCTATTTAGCCCTCTAGCATTCCATGAAAGTACTTTCATAATTAACATATTTTAGGAGGTTAGTGTGAACGCCTCAAGGGCTTTCATCTTACCTGAATTTAGGAGCATCTGTCCCAGTTCTTGTAATGCCTCATTATTAGTTCTTCTTCCTCTTTTTTTCCGGTGCTTTGAGTTGGTGGAGGTTTGATGCAGTCCCTGCACTCGTACCCCTAGCCCTTTTGCTGTTCCCAAGATCTTTCTCTACAACTCCAACTCTACTTGTTGTCTTGCTGTGAATAAGTTGTTGATTTTGTTTACCTCCTCTTCCGATATGTGTTCCATTCCTTTCTTTTTCTAGTCTTCTACCATGTTTGGTAGATCCATACCTTCTTGCTCAAGCATGTCACTTAGTTCCATATCTTCGAGCCCTATTTCACTGGTTATCATCTCTGAATCTTCTTCTAATCCTTCTGTTGGTCCCTGAGCTTGAGGGATATTGATCGATGGCTTAGAAATAGGTTCTTTCATTTCTGGTGTGGCTGTGGGTTGGCTTTCTTTCAATGATTCTCTCTCTGGATTGTTGTCCTCTGACTCCGTGTCTGATTCTAACACCTCGAAAGCATTGCTTGTGTTTCTAAGGGAAGTGCTTGCTTTAGTTTGTTGTTTTTTGTTTGCTCTCTGTCTTGCATTCGATCGTACAAAGGCTTCCTTATTCTTATCTCGTTTGTTTTCCTTGGTTTTCTCCATCATTTTGTTCATTGGGCATTCTTTGATCAAATGTCCATGGTCATGACATTTCCTGCAGCGGAATGGAATCTGTTCATAGTCTATAGCTTGAAAATACACTTCATCTCTGTATTCCAACCATAAGCCCTCATGAAGTGCTCCCGAAACATCCATTTCTACACAGATTCTAGCACAGGGGTATATCTTTTTTGTAATGTCACTTCTAAGGCTTTGATGAAGGTACCTAACTTGTTGCCTATATGTTCCAGTGCCGCATGTCCCCAATAGTCAATCAGAAGAGAGAATAGGCGAATCCAGACCGGTATCTATTTGAAGGTTTCCTGTTCTGGCGCGAAGTTGGGTTTCCATGGTCGCATGTAAAAACCTACTGAGGCAAAGAAATACAGTCCTCCATCAAATATTCGATCCTTGTCTTCCATATTGGAAAAAACCATTGTAAACAATCCCTTGGCTCCTAAGTGTAGTCTTACACCCCCTTTGGGTTTCCATTGTTGCTTTATCCACATGCATAGTGCTCTTTCTGTGGGCCAGAACCCCGTGAACCTGTAGATCACTGCATGTTCTACGATGTGGTCACGGTACTCTTGAAGTGCTGGGTCAAAAATTATTACCTGTAGGGTGTCAGTGGCTTTGGGCTTGCATGGTCCCTGGGTTTTTTTTTTTCCTTGGCTGCTGATGCTGTTCCTTCCTGTCCTACCTTGTCTTGGTTTAGATCCTCCTCTTCTTTTGATTGTTCATCCTCCGGCTCGTTTCCTTGTGAAACATGTGCTTGGGAAGGATTCGTACTGTCTCTATTCACTGTACTATTGCTTCCAATGATTTCTTTCTATTTTTTGGTATTTTTGACCTCATTGTTCCGCTTTCCTTTGTTGGTCACATTATCCTTACCTAACTTTTCAGAACCTAATATCTGCACTCCATCCTGTGTAGTTTTCTCCTTGTGCATCATTACCTGTTTGTATGATGGGGTCCCAATGGACCCCGTGTTTTCCATTTGTAGGGTCATAATCTGCCCCCTTCTGTGAAGCTTTGTCGCTCTAGCTCTGTCCTCCTCCAGAGTTGGTACTCAGGCTGCAGTTGAAACAATTCTCCTTCAAACCCTAGTCGCTCCAGAACCTTCACTCTAGTGTTTCCTCGCTGTAAGATACCCAAGTGAATTAATTACTATTGAGATAAAGGAGTGATTATTGAGGAGACACCACATAAATATTTATTATCTGGTAATATAATTAAACCTCTAGATGTATTTCCGTATCATTTAGACTTTATATATATATATATAATATATATTATATTCCCAAAGCGATTATCATTCAA
>APFE030309454.1:14477-45739 GCA_000404065.3 Pinus taeda
TTATAAATACTAAAAAAGGTATAAGTAAAATTCAAAAAATACTATAACTAAAATAACTATACCAACATTACCATTAATTGTCTCATGTCAAGAAACCTTAAAAAATGTTTGCTAATGAGATAAAAAGGAATTTGAAATCAAATAAAAGAAAATGGTAGGTTAATCTATGATGAACAGATATTCATGCATTTGCTTGTCCTTGAGGGGTATTTATGCATTTTCTTGTTCTTATATTCTAACATTTTCTAGACTTTATGATCTCTATGATTTGAGTTATGGCCACCTTTTTGGAGAGAACATTATTTTCAATGTTTTAGTAAAGTTGTCTAGACTTTATGATCTTTATGATTGAGCTTTAATCTCCCTTTTGAGAGAACATTAGTTCCAATGTTCATCTCTCTATAGATATGAGAAAGATAATGGAGCTAAAACTGTATAGCTTGCACTTTATTTCTTTAAAAATAGGTTTCATTTTTTTTTTTTTGTACATCTTGTATGCCATTTTCCATCTTAAAGCTCAACATACTTATTCGTGCCCTCTCCTGAACATGCTTTGATCATAAATGAGAAATGAGCAATATTTAAAGAGATTGTTCTTCTTGCATCATAGAAGAGGGGGTACTTTGATAAGCCCCATCAATAACCCAGGAAATCTCATTTGTGGAGAAATATTTGGAATCAAAAAGTAACTTACGAATATATACCTACTTTGGAAAGCACATTGGAATGAAGGGCTCATTAACTTTTGATGTTTACTTTGACACTTTTTACACCATGTTTAGGGATATTTTATGAAATTTTGGGTACATGGAATATGATCAGCCCTTGGATGGTCCATGATAGGTTTCCACATTGGAGATGGTTTACATATTGATTGATCGACTTCAGTTAGGTTCTTTCATGACATTATTCCTTAGGGCATCGGATATTTTATGGTAGTTTGGTGACATTCCACATGTTAGCCACATGGAGGAGAATACTTGCTTGGAGAATGCCCTATATTGGAGGAGAAGCATTTGGAATTCAAGAGAAGGAAATTGAGTCCTACATAGGATGGGGTAGGTTGGATACTTGCATGGGGGTATGGAGTTCACTTAAATATGCATAAGTTGTGAGGGGGTTCATGTTAGGGGAGTGGATTGAGGGGAGGTCATGCCTTATAGGAGTGTTGGAGTCCTTGAGGGATTGTAGGAGGAGCATTAAAGACATGTCATGGAGCACCCTTGCGTTAAATCCTTTCTTGTGTATGACATCACCATAGAGCTTGACATGTGTACCTTAGAATGTAGTGCTTCACATGTGTGGGCCTACTTGTGGCTTTTTAGGTTGCTTGTAAGGGTTTTGGAATATATTTAGAAATGAGAGAGTCCTTTCATTATTCTCATTCTAAGACATTATCTTGTGTTAGATCATGACTAAGAGGAGTGCATTAGTTATCCTCTTTGTTGTGCATTTTGATTCATACTTTCTCTCTTATGTTGAAGGAACTAGGATCTCTTGGAGCTTTGGGAGTATCCTGAATACTAGGATTAGGGTTTCATCCCATGGATTTTAAGATTATGGTTTTGTGATGAAACCCTAGGTTATGCTTTCTGAAGTGGAGAAAAAGATGAGTTGTGTTTCCTTGGACGAAATCCTAATGTGATACTTGCTTATTGGATCTCCTTGGTGTGAGCAAGGTTTTTCATTGTTTTCCCTCCTTGGTGGAAGAATATAGACACAAAATTGAAAAGAGCTAAAGATTTCCATCCACATATAGATTAATAGACAAAAGTGGTGAACATGACATTGGTTTAGCTTTTGAGGAGTTACAATTAGAAGAATCTAAACACCTAGAATGAAAATTTGGTTTATATTCAACACTTTATAATAAAATAGTCCATGCTTTTACCAATAAGTCTCCTTTTGAACCGCTTTAGTTATTTAACACATTTTCCATTAGATGTTGTATATGGACAACAAGGAGAAGTGAGGGAAAACACCATTTGAGAAGCACTGGCAATTGAAAAATTAAATGATAAGATTTAAAATTCATTTGCGAGTACATGTCTCAAATAAGACACATGAAAAGTACAAGGCCCATCATGACTAACACTAAATTAGGAAAAAATTCACAGTGGGAGACAAATTTTGGTTACATCTAGCAATAAAAAGGTTATAGGGTATTTGGTAACAAGATGAAGGCTCTGTGGTATGGTCCTTTCAAATTGTTGGAGAAGGTGGGTGATAGTGCTTGTAGATTCAACTACCCTTGTATGTGTGCATTTACTCAGTAATGAAAATGGATAATTTGAAACTTTGTTGAGAATTCCATGTGGGTTGAAGAAACTAATGAGAAAGAATTTCCTACTAGAGAGGATTTAACATTAGAATCTCAATCATAATACATAATTTGGAGAAGAATTCAAAAACAATTAAATGGGATAAATATGAACTTTGGTAGGTTGGGTTGAAATGAAAGTTTCTAAGGAAGATCAAATGGTACTCTAGGGAGAAGGTGGAGGAAAAATTTCCTCACCTGCTTTACTAAAAGACTTTGGTGATTGAAAACATACTTAAATGGGGAGGTATGATCCCAAATTGATCATTATATAATTTTTCATGTATTTTGGTATTTCTAGGTGGAAAAATTGGAGCCATTGTCTTGTATGACTCATTTCAGGGGTAGGTCTCACTTTGGTGATTTTTGGTCCATAATCTTTCAGAGCTTATTTGTGTTAAGCCCTAGACAAAGCATCACATGAAGCATAAAGCCCCATCTAAAGCCCTAGATAGTGATTTATATTTCTATTGTTGTAGTAGTGCTTTGATATAAACCCTTCAATTGTAATTATACCATTTGTTCCTATATATACATGAAGGAGACTTCATTTTAAAATCATCTCATCTCATGTTTGTACATTTTCAGTATTGCAAAATGAGGTTTCCTACTTGAAGAGGATTATATTTCATTATTATATCTATTTGCCCCAAATCCACCTTCTTTAGTTTCTTGGATGAAGTTTATGAGCAAACTTGTGGGGTGGCATTGGGTTCTCCTCTTTCTCCAATTATTGCCAATTTATTCATGGGGGATTTTGAATCCAAAGCCTTTGAAAGTGCTCCCTTAAAACCCAAATTATGGAAAATATTTGTGGATGACACTTTCATCATATGGCCTCATGAACGTGAAGCTTTGGAAAATTTCAAACAACATCTAAATAATATTTCCCCATCGATTAAGTTTACCATGGAAATAGAAGTCAATGAGAACTTTCATATCATTGACATCCCCATCACTCGAAATCTTGATGATTCCATATCTCAACAAGTCTACCGAAAAATACCCACACTAAACAATATCTCCATGCCTCTTCTCACCACCATCTCAACCAAAAATTAGGTATTTTAAACATCCTTGCTACAAGAGTTGTTCGAATCTCTGATAAAGAACACCTCGATAAGGAGAAATCCCATCTAATAAATGTATTTTTAAAAAATGGATACAAAAAGCATCAAGCTATCAATTCCCTAAATAAGGCTAACAAAGAAACTTGTCTCATAAATAAAAACAAAAATTTAGACAACTTCATCAGTAAAGTTAACCTCCCCTACATTTAGGGCACCATTGATAAAATCTCGCACAGCCTAAGAAAGAATAAAATCATGACAACCTTCTAGCCTATTAACACCATCCATAGTCACCTCAATTATGCTAAATATTCCTTGACCCTAAAAACCAAAAAGGAGTTTATCTAATTCCTTGTTTCTGTGGGATTCCATATGTTGGTGAGACTGACTGATCCATCAATGCTCGCATTCTGGAAAACTCTGCTGACATAAAACATAACAAGAAAAAACAAAATTCAACCTTTGCAGAACATTCCAATAAAACAAAACGTCATATTTGTATTGAGAAAACCCACATTCGAGCTAAAGTGAGCCACTATTTTCACATAAAATTTAGAGAAGCTATTGAAATCAACAAACATCCTAAAAACCTTAATAGGTATGAAGGATGGGTCATAAGCAAAAATTAGGTCTCTACGTTAAAATCCAACTCTTGAAACCCTCATACCCCTTAAATCTTTCCCATCCTATTTCCTTTTTTTTTTTTTTTTTTTTTTTTTTTTTTTTAATAAACCCTAATCCCTCTTTTGAATTTGTTATAGTTCTTTATAAGATTAAAATTAAAAATATTGCAAATAAGATTAAAAATTAACAATATTGAAAATAAGGACATTAAACTTTCTTGAAATTAAATAAACTAATGATTTGATATTGTTTTATGAAAAATAGATACTCTAAAAAATTCTTGAAATTTAAAAATTAGTACATTAGATTAAATAAACTAATTATTTGACATTATTTGATATTATTAAAAAATAGGCACCCTAAAAGTGTCTTGAAATTTAAAATTACCCTAATTATTTAACATTATATCATATCATATTAATCCACATTCATGAATCTTTATAAAAAAAATAAGTTAATTTATTACATTTTTTAATAATAATTATAAGCATTCTCTCCGTCGGCTAAATTCTCAAATTATTTGAACATTCTCTTTGTTGGTTTTTTTACCCTATAACCATTTCTCTATTTATCCCTCGACAAATCAATTTTCCTCACAAATTTTTATCCTAATGAGTTGCAGGTTCGAAATGTCGATCTTCAAGTCAACATGGATGAGATAAATCTGGAAAATTCATTACAACAATCTACCAATCCCATAAATCTAAGATTTGAAATTACATATATTTCTCAAGGTATGGGCCTTTTTCTATTTATATTTTTTGGTTTTTTTTTGGCATATTTGGCCTAACAATTGGTACTAGAGACTCTGATATTAGGGTTTTTCTCCTTCAATCAAGACATTTTGGAAGTTTTTCTATAAGTTTTTTCAAGAAGTTTTTAATAGTGAAATGTTGAGAAGACTAAGATTGAGGAAAACTATCAAGGTGTAAGAGACCAAAATTTCATATTCTAGTTTGTTATATTTTGAGAGAAATAACATATGGAGATAGGGCTTATGACTAATCATGAATTAGTTTTAAACAAGCCATTTTGGAAGTTTTGTTGTAATTTGTTTTCTTTATTATTAGAAGTTTTAGATTGCGAAAATTTAAGGAAACTAAGGGGAATATTAGGTGGTATAACTCGTCAAAATTTTAGGTTTTGTTCCATTGTACTTTTAGGGAAATAATATATGGAAGATAGGGTTTGTGAATAACTTTTTTTGGGGTGAAGTTTCAAACTCTAAAATTTTCATAATCCTGAGAAGACATATACAATTATGTGTCAATTATTTTTTAGATTTTAAATCATTTTAATTTATGAGATATATCTTGTTGAAGTTAGGGTTTTTTTATTAGTCCTGAAGTTTGTCTCAAACTAGACATTTGAGAAATTTTGTTATAACATTCTTTCGGTGAAGTTTCAAACTATGAAATTTTCAATAGTTTAAAAATACATATCATAGTATTATAATGCAAAATTCCAAACCGTACATTGGGAAAAATATCAAACATCCAATCAATGTCCAAATTGGGGCTTTTGGAAGGTACATAACTTACAATTGGCATCACTTTTGATTAGAAGATATATTTTTGGTGATTTAAAAATTGTGACAAAGAGGAGCATTATTATTTTTTCACATGGTTCTAAATGATGCTCCAAAATTTACTTCACCAACTAAACCTCAAAAAACCTTAACCATGACTGAAGAAGAAAGAGAAGAGAATTTTTCACTAGATGGAACATATGGTAAATAATATGAATGAAAAGATGGAAGAATTGAAAAATTCCATGTTTTCCATTTTCTTACATACCCTATATGAAAGACTTCCGAAAGGAAATATCAAGATGAAAGTAAATCATGAAAATATAGAGTTAATAAAGATTGAGTCCCATAATCATGATTATTTATCATCTCTAGATTCCACATCATTAGGGGTAGGAAGTTTGATGGCAAAGATCTAATAACATGGATATGGATTTGTGCAAGAAAAATGATTTTATTGTCTCTTGCTCCATTTTTAGAAATGAATTGATAGCACAATATGGGGATATTAATAGAATATGTCCTTTTGTCAATTGATAAATATTTGCCAAAGAGGTCCAATTATAGAATACATTCATCATTGCCAAAACCTAAGTCTCGAGGTAAATAAGATTTCATAGGATACTTTGTTGGATCTCTTCATGGGCACTTCAAAGGAGAGCATCCAACATGAGGTGTATCTCTTGGAATCTAACTGCAAGAAGGAATGCCCCTTGCCTTTGAAAGTAGCCAACTTAAAGGAATTAACTTACTCAAACCCATTTATGCAAAATAAATGTTGGTCATACTACATGTAGTTAAGAAATGATGCCCTTAGAGACTTTAAAATAAAAAACATAATATGATAATTTGAAATACTTCTTGGAGCAATGATTATATTTAGAAGAGAAACAAAAATGTGTTACAAAGATGCTAAATTATGAATTTGAAATTATCTACAGAAAATAAAAAACATAATATGGTGGTATAAGCACTTTCAAGGAAATAAGAAGAAAGAAAGGGTTTACTATGCACTAATTCTATTCTAAAATTTGATTGGGTGGAAGAAGCAAGGATAGAATGGAAGAAGGATCATACTATATGCAAGATCACTAAAAGAATACAAGAGGACCCAAGTGCATTAGATAAATTTGTGTGAAAGAATGATTTTCTTTGGTATCAAGATTACTTATATTTATATAGGAATTTCCAACTCAAACAAAAGGTCCTTTTGTAATTGCACACTTATCCTATAGGAGGACATTCGATGTTCTTGAAAACTTACTGTAGGATCAAGAAGGATTTTTTAAGGAAGGTTTTAAAATTAATGTTCAAAAGTTTATTGTTAAATACACGATCTACCAATAGAATAAGGGAGAGATAATCATGATCTTAGGTCTCCTACAGGCATTACCTATACTAAGTCAATGTTGGGAACAAGTTTTAATGGATTTTATTATAAGTTTACTCAAATATAAAGGAAGTAATTTCATCATGGTAGTAGTGGATCAATTGAAAAAGTATGCCCATTTTTTGTCTCTTTCTCATCCTTTTAAATCAAATATAATAGTCACATCATTTATGGAAATAATTCAAAATCTACATGGAATTCCCAAAATCTACTTAATTTCCACTGATTCCGGGAGGGGTTGCGAGATGTTCATGTACACGCAGATCTGGGCATATGAGGGAAACCATCAACCTTTTGTGATATTGGAGACTTGGATAAGATATTTGACGGAATTGCCGATGGAATCCAAAATATCCATTTCCCATAAGTCCTCTAGTAGAGAGTATAGTCAAACCCAGATGAGGGTAGCTAGAAACTTTTCCTTCTCCGGATTGTATCAGTGTTCTCAGTGCTAAATGTGATCTTCCATATCTTCAAAGATCACTGTGAAAAAACCCCTGGCTTGAAGGCATAGGTTAAATGGGGCTTTTGGATTCCATTTGGGTTAAATCCATATAAGAATATTTGTTTATCTTAGCCATATTCCCATGAATTTGTAGATTATTGCATGATCCTGCATTAACTGACGAGATTGTTCTAGGCGATGGATAGGAATCATCAATCTTGGGTTCTTCATTTCTTTTGGGAGGCATTGACCCCACATGGGAGAGTGCCATTGAGTGAACAGGGATAGCGTTTCATGGTTTTTTCCTTTATGCTAACGGGGACTAGAAGATGGATCAACGGGAGGTTAGTGTGCACTATTAAGTATTGATTTTAAGGAGGGGGCTAATCCCCCTCCTCCAGGAAGACCTGACATATTCCTGCTCAACTTGACGATGGTGTCAGGGCGCATTAGCTATTGCGTGATCAAGAGGAGGAACTTGTTGTGCGAGATCAAGTGGCTTGAAACCCTAGTGTTGTCAGAACCCTTGCATAACTCGACATAAATATAGAGAATATAATATTGAATAGAAAATATTTACTAATTATCTAAATATTGTAG
The DNA here is from genome assembly GCA_000404065.3 of Pinus taeda. Lineage (NCBI taxonomy): Eukaryota > Viridiplantae > Streptophyta > Pinopsida > Pinales > Pinaceae > Pinus > Pinus taeda. The sequence goes on from APFE030309454.1 coordinate 22,455, forward strand.
TTTTCTTTTTGGCATGAAACACCCAATGACTAAGTAAGAGCTAAGACATCCCGTATTGACCACGGATGGAGTAAAAAAGCCCTGTGCCCACCTACTCCTTGAGCTTAAGCAATACAAGTAAGCATGCCTCCTAAGACTTGAATCTTGGTGGATGAGATGGAAATCCACAATCCCAACCACTCGAGCTAAGAATTTGATGAGCCCTAGTATTGGAATAATAATGTTGGAACTCCCAAGGCTACCAACTTAAATTATCAATCCGGGGTTCATACAAACTTAAGAGTCCTCGAAACTATATGTGCAACATATATTGTGTCCTTCTTTTGTTGATCTCATGTAATGGAGTGAATATCATGAAATCAAACTATAGCCTAATTGAAAAATATAAAAGTTGCCTTGAAAAGAAATTAATCATATGCAAGAACAAAAAATTGTAATTGAAATCCTAAGAGTATGAATTCAGAGAAATAAGCCTAATCTACTTTGTAAAAAGGAAAGTCCTAACTAGTTTTTATTCTTTTCCAATCATGGATTTAGAGCCTAGGGGTCATTATTCAAGCCTAAGAGACAAAAACAAAACTTTTGGAGCAGATCTGTTCAAGTTTACACGTGCTACAAGAGGTGTTATAGGAGGACCTGTTTTGTTACAAGAGGAGATAAATTGTTGAATGCCCAAGTAAATCAAATTAAAATGGGATGGAAAATTTTTCAATATGAAGCAGGATGTCTTAGGACTCCATTTCAAGTGGAATCACTTCAAAATACCCCTGTTAACATGTGCTAAACAATAATAGAAAATTACTACTATAAAAATTGGAATTTCAAGAACTAATGAGCTAGTTAACCTGCCAAATTCCTAACCTAATCAAGTGAAAATGATATGGGGTGATTTCTTATTATTAAATTGAATGTTTTTATGACCCAAAGCAAGTGGAATCAACTCAAATGAATCTCATTAACATGTTCTAAAAAATAGCAGAAAATTACAACTATTTTGCTACAAGAGACTTCTAGAAATTCTAGATTTGTGAATTAGTAAACCAATCCAAGTAGCTTAATGATGAATATGAATTTTTAAATTTATTGTAAGGATGAATCATGCTTGGAAATTTGGAAATAACCTACTAAAAACACACTTCAATCGCTAACCAATATAACCTACCAAAAAAAACATGAATAATAAATGCATAATTAAGAGATCCAAGTGAAGAAAACATTCAAAGGAAATAAAGAAATTATACAGGAGATCTCTGAGGCTCCTGGGATGTCCAAGCCCAAGGAAACTCAATCCTATGAATAAAACTAATCTTTAAAAGCTAAAAATGGCATAAAATGTCATCATTTCAATCAATCCAAGTACATCAGTGCTAGAAATGAAAGTGGAGCTGCTAAATAACAAGTTTTCTCCACAAGAAGGATAAGAAATACATGCCCCTAGAGGCCAATTCGAATTGATACTTATACAAATTGATGAGGAAGCATTATCCTTGAAAGGAGGAAAATTTCCCCTCCAAAATAAATCAAATAGTGGATCTGGTTCCCAATGCTAGGAATCTGCATTAAATGACAGGGAGCACATTCCTAGATTTTCTCAATCATTGGAGCTCCAAAATTTGTCACTAATTTCATGATATTTTGTTCATTTATTATCCAATATTGATCCTCCGGTATTCGGGAGCAAGTCCCTAGATCATCTCATCCTCCAAATCTTCATAATCTCCCCAATATTCTCACAATATTCTACAAAACTAAATAATATTAGGCACAAATATGCAATTATCTATAAACCTTCCGAATGAACATATTAAAGATAAGAATATGTCATCTAATGCAAAAAAGAGAGGTTTAATGTGCTTAAGGATGGTCAGATGTGCCTTAATTTATATCCAATTTAGAGGTTTTAACCTTATGCAATTATTTGTTACAAGGAGATCCTTAATTAAAATAAACCAACCTAGATCCATCTTAACTCTGGATTTATCAAGCACCGTGAGGGATCAAATCTGTCGAGGTGCAAATCCTTTCTCAAGTTTTTCATGCAAAAAAGAAGTTTACATCACGATAGATTTGATCCCTCTTGGCGTTTGAAAGATCAGAGTTAAGATGGATCTAGGCCGATTTAATTAATTATATATGTGGACGACCTCATACTGATATACTATATCCTTGATAAAAATGAAAGCAATGTGAGAGTTGGTATTTTAGGTTATCGGTTCAGTTTATATTATGTGGATTACTAAACAAATATAGGTTTATACTTTGAAGGGATGTATTTTTGTTTAGACTCCTAGAGTTTTGCAGGAGTTTGCAATTTGCATAGAGAAATATATCATCTACAATTTTGGCAGGTTCATTATTATATTTTTAGAAGGAGAGAATGGATTTAATTATGTACTTTGAGGAGATGTATATATAGTATGACTAAAAGAGTTTTGTATAAGATTAAAGATTGAATGCAATATTTTTAACATTAGTAGAAATTATATTTCTATTACAACTAAAAGAGTTTTATGTCACATTAAGATTGAAGGGAAGATTTTTTTACTTTAGGAAAATTTACTTCTATTTAGATTAAAGGAATGTATCTATGTTTGGACTCATTGATTTATCATAAAATTTGGAGAATAATAGAAATCCCAAAAAATAAAATTACAAGATTTAGTTAATAATCAAATAAGAATTCTAAAAATGTTTTCGCATTCCTCTTCACACTTAAGAGTGAAACTTAAAAAATATAAAATAAAATGAATGACATACAAAATGGCTAACATCTTGAAAAAACCTCATCTTTGAAGGCAATGTAACAAAGTGATTTAAACCTGTAATACATGCATCCTTAGAGCTACAAGTTCTTTGTGTCATGTGCCTTTAGTGAATGGTTCTCTTTGTCGAATCATGTAGGAAAATTACCCAAGGTTTTGATATTTGTGGTGGAAATTAGGGTTTACTTTAATCTAACTAAATGTGGTGTAGTACTCCTCCACACATAATTATGATTTTGAATTTTAATCTTTTATTGTGATGCAGGGGCATCCTTGGCCTCGGGCAATCCTTATCAACCAAAAAAAAGTTTTTGTTAGTTATTGATAAATCCAGTTGCTAGTTTCTACTACTTCAGTAGCAATGTTTTATCAAAGTGATGATTACTTTTGAGTTGTTGATGCTCCTAGTGTAAACGCTTTCTCCCACATTTACCCACTTTTGTAAACTCTTCAGGGCAAACATGAGTTAAGTGTCAATATGACATGAACCGACCTCCAAGTTCCAGTTATGGAAGTGGGGCTGACTAACCAATAACTTACAACCATCCCTCATGGATTACAAACCACTCAAGAGTCTGCAAACCACCCGAGGTGATCAATCCTTGAGTTGGAACTCTTTTTCACTAGGTTTATCCTCCAACCGCACCCATAAGACTGTATGCTTGTAGTTATGAGGCTCCAACCATACCCATAAGCCTATATGCATGTAGTTGTGATCCAAATTTCTCAATTAAGTGGATGTGGTCGCGAGATATATGCCATTTTTCAGGAAAGCCTCCATATCACTGCCCAAAACTTCCTGTAACTTCCCATAATTATGATTAATATGAAAAAAATGCTAAACATTCAAACTTGAACAAGATCTTGACCAACACATGCCTAGTACATAATAGAAATTTCATCAAACATGTGGAAAACATAAAAGCTACATGCCATGAAGGCATATTTGATCATAAACTTATGAATTTCATCTTAGAATCACCAAGAAGGCTCTGAGCCCCCTTTAACTAGTTGCAACAACACTTTTTATTCCACGCATTCATGAACCATCCAGTAAATTAACAAATTATGAACAAGATCCATAGCCAGGGCACATCATATAACCAGGTATATAACCAGAATAGAGGCCATAACAAATCAACCATAATGTTAACACGATAACCAGTATAACGGCTCATAGATCACAATAGGAAAATAACTCTTATTAACATATGGAATTTCCAACCAAGTTAGAGGCTTCCACGTACCACCCGAGCATAGATTGGGTTGAATTAAAGCTCCCTTTCAACCAATCATTGTCACACCATGTTCCAAGCATGAATGTGGGATCATATGGGTTAAACCAAAATAGAACTAATCAAGGCTTCTTGATGCCACACCACCTCAACCCTCAACCACAGTGATTTCACCTAACCAGTCCATAAATCATTATTACGAACTTCATTGGTCTCTATCCAAGTTGTTTAGGGCTCCAGGGACTAGTAACTCAACCCACAACCTCTAGGGAACCTTAGTTGTTTAAGAGATCTAGAGCATTTGTTCCAACCCATAGCCATAGGAAACCTGAGAACTAATCAAAAAACCAAATGGGGAACCCACTACACCATGACTATCCAGGAAATGGCAAGGAAAGTCTAAAACCACTGTCAATCCAGGCAAATATCCATGCCAATGACAACACATAACCAATAAATCACTTGCATATATCATGCATCCAAAAACCATCAAGGAGATCATACATGCAACTTATTACCTGTAAAGTAAGCCTGTTTTAGTTGTTGATTCAACTGTCTCCTTGTGCTTCCTTGATTTCCTTTGCTTGTTTTTGTTTTCTCCAAATCCAAGTGAATGCTAGAATGCTCCAAGAATGATCTAAGTGTGCAAGAGTACAAGAGAATGAGAGTGTGAAAGGAGAGAACCAAAAATTAACTAACAAAATCTAAGCCAAAAGTTGAGAATTGTTTCTTTGATTCCTTTTTATTATTGATATCTCCTTTTTCTTCATTTTCCTTCATTTCCCTTCATTTTGCCTCTAATTTCCCTTGCATGCAAATTTGTATCTCTTCACCTTCCTTTTCTCCCATTTTCCATTATTTTCTTAATTAAATGAAATTTATTGCCTCTTTTCCTTTGCCAATTTCCATTGCCATTAATTAATCATGAGTGATTCCCACTTTAATGTTTACCCACCATTCATATTGGAATATGTGTCCCATGACCTTGGTCTTATTTTGTTTACATGGAAAATCAACTTGGGGTTGTTACAAACCCCTCCTGCTTGGGGGAACATCGTCGTTGGTGTTCAATGATGCTTATAACTAGAAAAAGCTATTGCCCATCGAGCTTTATGATGCAACTCAATGCAACATTTACATCATACCAAATTGTTGAAATCGTGAACACCATACTTCTTATTGGAGCTTTATAACACAACTCATTGTAGTATTGACAATACACACATGTATATAAAAATATAAACCAAAAAACATATATCAAACATATCTGCCCAACTAGCAAATAAAGAAGGATACAGTGCCTGCATCTGATTAGACATCTCCCATGTAGCTTCATCGGGCCCAAAATGCCTCCACTGCACTTTAAATTGCTCGATTTCTTGGTTCTGGAGCATGAGTTGTTTCCACTACAAAATGCACTATGGATCTGGTCGAAACTATCCCTCTAGTTCCACCTACAATACATACCAATGAATCACATGATCAACATCCTGCACATATCTCTTAAGCAATGAAACATGGAAAAAAACATGGACTTTCACTATTGGCAGTAGTGTAAGTCGGTGGGCCACTGGTCCAATCTTCTCAAGGATCTCAAAAGGCGCACAATACCGAGATGCTAACTTGGCACATGATATAATCCTCAAGGGGATCTTCTTGGGCTTGATGCATAAGTACACATGCTCCCCAACCTTAAATTCCTTGAATGATCTATGTTGATATGCATAACTCTTTTGTTTTTCATGTGTTCCCTTTAAATTCCTCTTAATAACCTATATCTCCTACTCTATCTCAGCCAACATATCTAGTCCAATCAACACCCTATTCACTAGATCACTCCAGCTAATAGGAGTATTACAATTCCACCCATAAAGAGCCTCAAATGGACTCATCCTCAAGGATTCCTTATACCTATTATTATATTCAAACTCCACCAGTGAAAGATACTCCTTCCACTTCCTCTATTGATGCATGACATACATCCTCAACATATCCTTAAGAATTATGTTAACCCTTTTGGTTTGTCGATCTGTTTACAAATTATAAATTGTACTAAAGGTTAACTCTGTCCCAAAATCTGCAAACAACTCCTTCTAAAACCTGCAAACAACTCCTTCCAAAACCTGGAAGTGAACTTGACATCTTTGTCTAATATAGTCTTCTTTGGAACACCATGGACCTCACTATCTCCTTGATGAAGATCTAAGCTACCTCACTAGCTGAATTAGTATACTTCACTGCAATGAAGTGAGCTACCTTGCTCAACCTCTCAACCACAACCATGATGAATCATGTTGCTTCGATGTCTTGACAAACCTATAATGAATTCCATGGAAATGACCTCCCATTTCCATTATGGAATTAAGAATAGGCTACAACATACCAACTGGATTCTTGCACTCTACTTTCACCTGCTGATAGTCCAAACATTTCACAACAAAATCAACCACCCCTTTCTTCAAGTTCAACCGATGATAGAACTTCTTAATATCTATCAAAGTCTTATGATATCCAAAGTGGCATGAATACAACTTTACATGAAACTCCCTCATGATAAGATTCTTGAGCTCACTATTATCTGGAACATAAATCCTATTCTTGAATCTCACCAAGCCATCTGTTGTGAGGTGATACTCCTCGTCCCTATCACCTTCACCCTATTGGTGCAATCTCTACTTCAGCGGTTGGTACCTATCATCATGTTTCCCTGCAAAATCTATTCCTGCAAATCTATCCCATAAGAGGTCACAAGTGAAATATAATTCAACCGCACTCTTCTACTAAGATAATTTGCAACTCTGTCCTCCTTTCCCTTGATGTACTTGATCTCGAAGTCAAATTCACTCAGGGTATCCAACCATCTAGCTTTCTTGACATTCAGATTGGGTTGGTCAAACAATTACCTCACCCATTACGATCACTCATCAAAACAAACCTCCGACCAAGAAGATAATGTTTCCACATCTTCAATGCATGAATGATAGCTACTAACTCAAGATCATGAGTCACATAGTTCCACTTGTGCTCATTCAACTTCCTTGACTCACGACATATCACCTACCCTTTATCCATCAGGACTCCACCAAGTTCTTCCTTGCAAGCATTTGTACATACCACAAACTCTTTATCAAGATATGTAATCTTCAAGACTAGAGCATTTGTAAGCAAATGCTTCAACTACTCAAAACTAGTTGCACACTCTTCAGTCCATTCAATATTATTCCCTTTCCTTTGCAAAGAAGTAGTAGGATAGCTAACTCGTGAAAATTTCCTAATGAACTTCCTATAATAACCTGCTAGTCCCATCAATGATCTGACCTCATCCACATTCTTAGGATTTGGCCACTCCATGATTGAATTAATATTTTCTAGGAATGTTGCTATCTCCTCCTTGGAAACAACATGTCCCAAGTAGTGAATCTGACACTGAAATAAACTGCATTTGCTGAGCTTGGCATCCAACTAATGCTCCCTCAAAAATTTCAACCTTGTTGCCAGGTGCTTTGCATGCTATTTCTCATTCTTGGAGGATATGAATATATGATCAATAAACATTATAAAAAACTTATCCAGATAAGGACACAACACCTTTTTCATCAAACACATGAAAGTGGTTGGATCATTAGTAATACCAAATGAAATCACCACAAACTCATAATGCCCATACCTCATACAGAATGTAGTCTTGTAAATATTATATTCTTCTTTGATGCATACCTCACGATATCCTGATCTCAAATCAATCTTTGAAAACATTGTAGCTCCCTTCAATTGATCAAACAAATCATCAATCCACGATAATGAATACCTGTTCTTGATAATCACCTTGTTCAATTGTTTGTAATAAATGCAAAATATGAGAGTATCATCCTTGTTCTATACAAATAACATTGTTGCACCCCAAGGTGATACACTTAGCCTTATGTATCCCTTATCAAGCATTTTCTTAAGCTGCAACTTCAATTCCACCAACTCTAGAGTACTCATGCTGTACAGTGCCTTTGATGCTAATGTTGCTCCTACCATCAGCTCAATAGAAAATTCCACTTCCTATGAAGAGGAAACTATGAAATCTCTGCTAGAAACGCATCTTGAAACTATTGCAAAACATGATACATCTTTAGGACTTCATCATCCTCAATATCATTCCCTTCATCATTGGAAATATGAACTACAAATAATATAGATCCTTTTTGGCAACTACACTTTTCTTGCATATTTTTAACCGTTCTCACTAATATAGGCTTCTTCTTTCCTTGTAAGATTCTCCTTTCCTCATCATCATCTAGGAAATCAATATCCTTATCATAGCAATCCACTTTAGTCATGTGAATGAACAACTAATCCATGCCCAAAAGCATACTATATGAACCCAAAGGAAGCACATTTAGATGTGTTGATGTAAGCATACCATTTAGCTCAAATGCACAAGATCTCACCCAATGATGAACTCTTCTCTTGGTCCCTGTAGAAAACTGCACTAACCAAGATTTTTCATGCACTTATTTATTCAAGCAACACTTAGCCACAAGGCCAGGACCTATATAACTATAATAGATCCAAGATCAATCAAAATGGAAACAACTTGATCATGAAACTTACCTTCCATCTCAATAATGGATTCCTGATGATCAACCTTCCTATTATCCACTGTTGCATAAATCTGAGGAATACTCTGACCAACATCTCCAACTATCTATGCCTTCTGAGCACCATAAATTTGAGGCCTTCCATCCTATTGTGATGGGCACTCACTCCTGTGATGCTCTCCACCACAAGTCCAACACCTCAAGGCTTCCTGCCATTGTCCTTATTCTCCTCCTCACGCTGAAATCCATGGCATCTGTCAACTGCATTAAAATTCTTATAAGGTGCCACATTCTCCATATCACCTACATCTTGAGGTGTTCATCGATTCTTAGCCCACTTTCCTTTACTATTCTCATTACCTTTCCAATCCTGCTTAGGCTTAGACTTATGCTTAGACTTCTCATAACAATGCTTCAACTTCCCGATGACTTCCTGCAATGATCGAGACTCATCATACTCAATCCGATCTTTAAATGCTAAAGGTAATCCACTGATGAACCTTTCAACGTTTGCTTTCTCATCCTTCAGGTAGGGCACATAATTCAACAAACCCAAAACTTAGTTGTGTACTCTTCATCTGTGATGGAATCCATCTTCAACACATAAAACTCCTTGGATTTCCCATCATAATATCTTGTAGACAAGTACTTCTTCCTAAAGAGTCTTTTAAACTCATGCCAACTAATATCCTCTACCTTGATGCCTATGACATGCTTCACATCTTCCCACCAGATATATGATTTTTCCCTTTAGACTGAAGATAACAATCTTGGATTTCATATTCTCTGAATAGTCATGCAATCCAAATAACTTCTTCATCCCAAGCAGCCATGCTTATGCATCTTCCAGTTTCTTCACTTCCCCATCAAAAGTAGGAGGCTTGGATTTCTTGAAATCTTCTGGAAAATACTGCTTCTCACTCCTCCTATAGGGATGTTGGCAGTAATGACGATGATGTCTCTTAAAATTGGAACTAGAGTAAAATCCATGACTGCTATCATGCCTATCAGGTGTATCCAAAGATCTGCCACCTCTGAGTGTATCATCCCTAACCAACCTATATCTTGATCGAGACCTGCTACCATATGTTCCATTTGTCTTTTCCTCCTATCCATGATTGATCCTTAGTTGTCCTTGTTTCTGCAATTTAGAAAGACTCTGGAGGATGACTACATTAACCTATGCTTTCTTTTCTTGAGCTCTGGAAATCCTTTCCTATGCCTCAATCAACCTATTATTATCTGCCTTACAACTTATGATTTTTTCCTTCAAACTTGTCAGTGTATCTGCTATATTAGGAGAGTACTCTTCTCCTTATTTCTCAAATGACATGTCCCATTCCATTGAATTCACATCATGCCTATAAGAGGAGTCTGTAAAAGCCCTAGTGAAAAGTTCATGAAATAAAGGTTAATAAAGGAAAAATAAGACCAAGGTTAAGGGACACTTATTCCAACATGAATGTTGGGAAAATATATCCTAGTGGGCATCATTGGATGTATGTTTTGGCTAAGGAAAATTGGGAAAGGCTAAGGCAAAAGCTTTAGAAAGACAAAAAGGCATTTTTGGCCCAATTATTTATGAAAATAAAGGAAATTAGGAGAAAAGTAAGGTGAAAGGTCACAAGTTGCATGTCAGGGGGAAATTGAAGGAAAATAATGGAAAATGAAGAAAATAGAGGCCTCATTCATAAAAAGCCTTCTAAGCATTAGTTGGTAACCTTTTTGTCAGTTCAAGTTTTGATATCTCTCATTATTATGTCTCTCTCTCTTACACTCTTTGTCACTTAAAGTTTTCTTAGAGCACTCTAGTTTGGAGTAATGGAAAGGGAAAGAAAGGAAAGGAAGGAAAATAAAGCAAGGATCAAGGAAAGAAAAGCAAGACTCAAGTAGCTTCAACTGGAATACTTGCAGGTAACCTTTTGCATGTGTGATTTCCTAGCTGGTTTGGACATGCATGGCTTTGCATGTTGGTGTATGGTTTTCTTGTTGTCAGTGGCATGGTTTTGCAGGGTTACAGTGGATTTCAGCCTAGCCTAGCCTTTTTCTAGATACCATGGTATGTTGGGATGTTATTTTGATTTTTGAGATTTGGAATTGCTGCATGGATTTTGGAATCCGTGGTAGAGGTGGTCTCAAGTTCCATTCCCAAAGGCCTAGGAATCCTTGACCGGTTTTGGCGAGATACACGTTTAATCCTGAGGGAGAAGTCTCAGTTTAGGGCCTAGTGTTCTGGGTTTGGATTGCGGTAAAGCCTGAGAGAATGGTCTCAGTTTACAGCCTAGTGATCTGGTTTGGATTACGGTAAAGCCTGAGAGACGAAGAGGGGAAAAATTCCTCAATAATAGTGATGGATTCTGGATGGCATTCCAAGTTCGGTTGTGATCACGGTTTGATGAGGGTGGAGGTGATTTAACTGATGGATTCCCTTGGTTGTTATTGAATTGGTTTTTCTATGAGATCCCACATTCATGCTTGGAATATGCCACGAGGGTTATTGGCTGAAAGAGAGATTTGGTTCAGCCATGTTTATGGCTGGGTGGTACGTGGAAGTCCCGGACCTGGTCAAATTTTCCTATGATTAATAAAAGCTAAGTTCTCTTACTTTTACACTGATTTATATGTGAATTTAAAGGCTATAATATCTTTGATATTTATATGGTTTTATGTTAGTTATAAGCATGGTTGAATGATTGGTTTATGTCATGGTTATTTCATATATTTACTTGTAACTATTAAATGGATGGATGCAAGATCTAATTGATGATATAGTAGTTCAATGGAGAAGGAGGTGATCCTTTTGGTTATGTTTCATAAGTTGTTTCAGTCGTTTATGCTTTGTATTCTATCCTAAATCTATAGGTTGCATTGATGCCAAGTGTTTGAAAAAATGCCAGTCCCGGTTGGGGATGCTCAAGCCTAGTCCTTAGGGTGATTTTTGAGTGATCAACATTTTTATCATGTTTTTAATGAATTCTGGAAGTTACAATAAGTTCTGGGCAGAGGACAGGATTCTAGGCTAGAAAAGTGGCTTAAATCTTGGGGTGCCTGGCACAAAAATAGCAATTTTGGTCCACAGTTGCTGTCAAGCAGGCATGTGAGAGTGAATTTGGGTTTTTGGTCACTCCCTTTCCCATAGCATGAGAGCGACTATGGCCTAAGAGTTGCAGAATAATAGTGGGACCCAAGGACATTCTATTTGAGTGGTTGACTTGTCTCCTGAGGTTTTTGTTGATGGTGTTGGATGAGTGTATGTGATGTTCCATTGATTCCACTTCCTTAAGGTGATATAGGAGGTCGAATCTGATCATATCAACATCTGTGCTCATGTTTACCCTGGTTGGCATGATTACTTTGGGTAGACCTGGGAGGGGGTGTTACGGATTGGTATCAGAGCATGGTTGCACTCTCTTTGGGTCATATTTGATGCTACATATATGGTTGAATATGTTGGTCATGCATGCATGCCAGTTGCATTTGTGGCTCTTACACTTGCATTCCATGTGCTTGTTGCACTGCATCATATTGTTCATGGTAGTAGTAAGATTATCATGAGAAAATTGATGTTGATTTTATGGAATTCATCACCATGAGTATATAACTAGTTATACAATTATATGCAACTTGATTACATCCTTGTACATTAGGTTGCATTCTTGGTTATTTGATTACATGCATCAATCTTGTAGGTTGATTACAAGAATTGATCGCTTATGCTCGACTACATGTGGTTATGCGTATGTGTAGTCGATTAGGCATTTCTTGTGCAGGCGAATAGTTGCATGAGGCAATGTGTATACTAGATTAATCATTGTTGTCATGCATGAGGTCATAACATGCATTGTTGATATGGACTTGCATTGATGACTGGACCCTAGTTAGCATGATGGTTATGTGTTGATGCACTTATTGATATATGTATATATGTTATTATGGTTATGTTGTACATGCATCACGTTAATTTTATGATCTCACAGACAAGGTATCCTCCCCAAGTTATGCTAAGGTACGTTGATTTATGGTGATTTTGTTTAGTTGACATAGTATGACTTGCAGGAAAGAGATCAGATGGCCAAGAAGGTGGTAGACTACATAGAATCTCCATATGAATTAGATGGGCAGCATGGTGTGGGGCACTCTTTTGACTTGGCAGACACATTGAGAAGCCTGAAGGAATAAATAAGGAGTTTCAAAGAAAACAATGAAAAAATCATGCAAGCACAAGAGAAACAAGAAGAGGTGAATGCAATATTATTACATAGTTTGTCAGATTTGCAGTGGCAGGGACCTCTTCAAATTAGCCATGGACATGAGGAAAAAACTAATGCGTCATATGTCAACAGGTATCATAGTAGGCACAGGTTGGATAGACCTAACACTATCAGATATGGCAGGATGTTGGACACTCTGGATAGGAGGGGTGACAAACATAGGTATTACTCTAGTTTTGGTTCTAATAGACATCATGATTGTCATCATTATCATTCGTACAGGAGGAATGATAAGGGATATTCATCGTATGAGTTCTATAAGGAAAAGCTACCTAACTTTGATGGAGAAATGAAGAAATCGAAAGATGCGGAGGCTTGGTTGCTTGGCATGAGGAAATTCTTTAGATTGCCTGATTACTCAGAAAACATGAAAGCAAGGATAGCCCTTTTCAGTTTCAAGGGTAAAGCATATGTTTTGTGGGAAGACATGAATAATGTCAAGGACATACATGAGGATGATTTGAATTGGCATGTGTTTGAAGGGCTCTTCAAGAAGAAGGACTTGTCTGAGAGGTATTATGATGACTGAGCTAAGGAGTTTTATGAGTTGCAGACGAGTTCTACGATAGATGAGGAGTATACTAGAATATTTCTGGAGCTTTTGAGATATGTGCCTTACCTCAAAGAGGAGAAGGCCAAGGTTCAAATATTCATCAGTGGATTTCTAGTTGCATATAAAGACCAGATTGAGTTCGATGAGCCTAGATCATCGAAGGAGGCCATCTAAAATTTGAAGCATTGTTATGAGCATTCAAAGTGCAAAGTCGAGCTAAAACATGACTTAAAGAGAAACAAAAAAGCTAAAGGAAAATGGCCACCAAAGCGAGGAAGACCTCAAGATGCAAGTGAGAAAGATAATGCAGTTCCTTACAAGAGATTCAATATAGCTAAGAAGGGACATGGAGAGCATTAGGCTAGAGGCTGTGGTAGGGAATCTTTACATTGTTGGATATGTGGTAAGGATCATTGTAAGAGGGATTGTTTGCAGTATCAGGGTGGTGGTATATCTCAGATCTACAATGATCAAGAGGTGCATATAGTTGGTGATGTTGGTCATAACATTCCTCGGATTTATGCAGTTGTGGACAATAAGCAGGCATATCATTAGGCATCAATCATTGAGATGGATGGTAAGCTTTGTGATCAAGTTGTTTATATTTTGATTGATCCTAGATCTAACTATAGTTATATTAATCCTGACCTGGTGGATAAGTGTGGTTTGAGAAAGCAAGTGCATGCAGAATATTGGTTGGTACAGTTGGATACAGGTACAAAAAAGAGAGTTCACCATTGGATAAGATCTTATGCATTTGAGTTAAATGGTATGCCTACAACAACGCATTTGAATGTATTTCCAATAGGATCGTATAGTATTATTTTTGGTATGGATTGGTTATACCTTCATAGAACCAAAGTGGATTTCTTCAACAAGGCCATTGAGTGTGTGGATGATAGTGGGGAAAGAGGAACTTGCAAGGAAAGAAGAAGCCTACATCAGTGAGGATGGTTACCGCTATGCAGGCTAATCGTAGTTGCAAAAAAGGTTGTGTGATGTTTGCAGTACACATTTCTAGTGACAAGGGTAAGGAGGTTGAGGATGCACAGGCATTAAGAAGGTACCCAATTGTGCAGTAGTTTCAGGATGTATTCCCTGAGGACATTACAAAGTTTCCACCTCATAGGGAGGTAGACTTTTCCATTGAGTTAGTACCAGGGGCAACTCCAACATTGAAAGCACCTTTCAGGATGAGCACACCTGAGTGGGTAGAGTTGAAGTTGCAGCTAAAGGAAATTTGGGACAAAGGATACACTAGGCTTAGTGTATCGCATTGGGGCACACCAATGTTGTTTGTAAAGAAGAAAGATGGTACTCTCAAATTGTGCATTAATTACAAGCAGCTGAATAAGGTAACGATCAAGAACAGGTAGCATTTTTCGAGGATTGATGATTTGTTTGATCAACTAAAGGGAGAAGCAGTGTTATCTAAGATAACATTAAAATTGGGATACCATCAAGTACACATCAAGGAAGAGGATATCTTCAAGACTGCGTTTAGGACCAAGTATGGGAATTATGAGTTTGTTGTTGTTCCATTTGGTTTTACTAATGATCCATCTACATTCATGTGTTTGATGAATAGTGTGTTGTGCCCTTATTTGGACAAGTTCGTTATTGTATTCATTGATGACATACTGGTATATTCTAAGAATGAGGAAGAACATGCCGAACATTTAGCAACAATGTTGAGATTGCGAAGAGAGAATCAATTGTATGCTAAGCTTAGGAAGTGCAACTTCTTTCAGACTAAGGTACACTACTTGGGACATGTTGTCTCCAAGGAAGGAATTGCAGTAGATCCAGATAAAATAAGGGCCATCATGGAATAGGCAGCTCCTAAGAATGTAGATGAGGTGAGGTCATTCATGGGATTGGAAAATTACTATAGGAGGTTCATCAGGAAATTCTCACACATTTCATATCCTATCACATCATTGCAGCGGAAAGGTAAGAAGTTTCAATGGATGACAGAATGTGAAGATAGTATTGAGCATCTTAAGCATCTATTGACACATGCACCAATGCTAAAGAATGCAGATCCAAACAAGGAGTTTTTTGTGTGTACATATTCTTGCAAGAGGGGACTTGGTGGAGTTCTCATGCAAGAAGGACAAGTAGTGTGTTATGAGTCGCGAAAACTGAATGAGCACGAGAAGAACTATCCAGCGCATGATCTTGAACTAGTAGCGATTATACATGCATTAAAGATGTGGAGACATTATCTTCTGGGCAAGAGGTTTACATTGATGAGCGATCACAATGGGTTGAGGTATTTGTTTGACCAACTGAATATAAATGCCAGGTAAGCTAGATGGTTGGCTACCCTTAGTGATTTTGATTTCGAGATCATATACATCAAAGGGAAGGAGAACCAGGTTGCAAATTCTCTTAGCACGAAGGTACAGGTAAATCACATAAAATTTATAAGCTCCTATGGGACAGAGTTATAGGTTAGGATCTTGCAGGCAAGACAACATGATAACAAATACATGGATACCATGCACATGTTACAAAAGAGTACATGCACAGGTACATGTTTAGGTGCACGTACAGGTATAGGGTATCGGGATGAAGACTATTATCTCACGACATATGGATTGGTGAGATTTCAAGATAGGATCTATGTGCCAAATTATAGTGAGCTCAAGAAGCTTATCTTGAGGGAGTTTCATGTGAAACCGTATTCGGGTAATCCAGGATATCAGAAGACATTGACAACGGTGAAGAACTTGTACTATTGGCCGAATCTGAAGAAGGAAGTGGTAGAGTAAGTTGCTAGATGTTTAGAATGTTAGCAGGTAAAGGCGAAATGCAAGCATCCAAGTGGTCTACTACAACCTATTGCGATCCCAGAATGGAAATGTGAGGTCATTTCCATGGATTTCATTACATGTCTTCCAATGACGATAGTTCTACTTGTTTTGCATCTTCAAAACCTAATAATGTGATTGAAGAAAAGAAGAGATTTGAATTGTCTCACATAAGGATCATATCCAAGCACACTAAGATAGACACATTATTTGATAGTGGATCACAAGAAAATCTAATTTCTGAGTAAATAGTAAGGAAGTTGGGATTGGAAACTTAGAATCATCCAAAACCATACCCTTTAGGATGGTTGAAAGAAAATACTCAGATGCAAGTCACAAAAAAGTGTCGATTAAGGTTTTCAATTACAACTAATTTTGTTGATGAAGTTGAGCTAGATGTGATTCCTTTGGATATATGTGGAGTTGCGTCGGGTAGTCTGTGTCTTTATGATTGAGACACCATATTTCATAGAAAGGAGAATAAGTATCATCTCATTAAAGATGGAATTGAATACATTGCCACCGAACACAAAATTAAGACAAACTCGGATTTAATCAATGTTAGTCAAATGAAAAGGCTAATAAATTCAAGTAAAATGTTTATTCTCATGATTTTTAAAGAACAACCTAAATATAAGTATGATGCTTTTCAAGGGTGTGATTCTTAGTTTAAGGACAAGTTGGTTGAAATAGTAGATTCTTATAAAGAATTTTTTAAATAACCAAAAAGTTTACATCCAAAATGAGAAATGCAACATGAGATTCATTTACAATCTGATGCCCCTCTCCTAAACATTGGCATGTATCCTGTGTAAGTCATAGAGAATGAAGATATTAAGAAACAAATTCAGGAATTGGTTGATAAAGGATTTATTCGACCTAGTTCTTCTCCATGTGGATCACCGATCATATTAGTCCCAAAGAAAGATGAAACTTGGAGAATGTGTGTTGATTTTAGAGCCTTAAATAAAATCACCATTAAGAACATGTATCCTCTTCCTAGAATCAATGGTTTCCTTGACCAGTTAAAAGCTGTTGTTTACTTTACAAAATTAGATTTAAGAAGTGGTTATCATCAGATTCGTATTGCAGAGAATGATATATGGAAAACTGCATTTAAGACTAGGCAAGGGATTTTTGAATGGTTGGTTATGTCATTTTGGTTATGAAATGCTCCAAAAACTTTTATGAGAGTGATGAATGATGTTTTTCGTCCTTTTATTGATAAGTTTATCATAGTCTATCTAGATGATATTCTCATTTTCAGTTCAAGTTGGGAAGAACATATAAAGCATGTTAAACAAGTTTTTGATGTGTTTCATAGAGAGAAACTGTATCTCAAACTTTCTAAATGTGAATTTGGAGAAACTTCCTTAGTATATCTAGGTTACATAGTTGGAGGAGGTGAACTAAAAATAGATCCAACTAAAATTGATGTAATTGTTAAGTGGCCAAGACCTCAAAATGTGACGGAAGTTAGAAGTTTCTTGGGTGTAGTTCAGTATTGGAGGAAGTTTATTTCTCATTTCTCTTTTATTGCATCACCACTTCATGCTTTAAGTTCTAAAGTCTCCTTTCTGTGGGGAGGAAAACAACAAAAATCATTTGATACTTTAAAGCAAAAAATTGTTACAACTCCAATCTTGGCTTTACAATACCTTCAACAACCATTTGAAATAGAAACTGATGCTAGTGGGTATGCAATGGGTGCAGTGCTATTGCAAAAAGGAAAGCCTATTTGTTTTGATTCAGAAACATTTTCTAAGGTAGTTGCTAACTATCAAACTTATGATAAATAATTTTATGCATTAGTCGAAAGTGTAAAAAAATGGAAACATTATTTAATGGGCAAAGAAACAATGATTCATATAGATTATCAACCACTTCAGTACCTTCAATCTGAAACTAGGTTGCAACAATCTCAACATTATAGATGGATGGGGTTTTGTAACAATTTCATTTAGTAATC
The DNA here is from genome assembly GCA_000404065.3 of Pinus taeda. Classification (NCBI taxonomy): domain Eukaryota; kingdom Viridiplantae; phylum Streptophyta; class Pinopsida; order Pinales; family Pinaceae; genus Pinus; species Pinus taeda. The sequence goes on from APFE030309454.1 coordinate 40,650, forward strand.
AAATATAAGAAAGGTACCACCAATAAATTAGCTGATATGTTATCAAGATCTTCTTTGAATGGTTCCGTTATTCTGCAAAATAGTTCTTTAGCACATGAAAGTTATATAGAACAATATGATGAAGATATCGATTTCAAAGATTTTTATGAATTACTAACTCATGGTGTTCAGGTGGAAGAAGTGAATTATCATGTTCATGATAGGTTATTGTACCATCTTAGCAAGTTGTGCATACCCCAGGGAGAAAGAGTGCATGTCATTAGGGAAGCACACTCTTCTCGTGTTTTAGGGAATTTTGGTGTAGGCTCTTCCACTGGTAGATCTCCTTTTGAAACATATTTTGGATACCTGCCAAAATCACCAATTGAATTTATGTTTAGTGAAGAAGCTCAGGAGTATGGAAATGGAGATGCAAACAAAGTAATCAAGTTCAGTCAAATAATCCAAAATATTCATGAAGCAGTGCAGGATCAATTGGAGAAAAGTTAGGCCAAATAGAAAATGTGTCATGACAAGCATCGGGTGGATCATCACTTTCAGGTTGGTGATCAAGTATGGTTATACATAAACAACGAAAGGATGAAAGATGAAGGTAAAAAGTTGAAACTTATAAGGTATGGCCCTTTTAAAATTGTTGAAAATATTGGGCAAAATGCATTTCAGTTAAATTTGCCTCCATACATGCATATATATTCAGTTGTAAATGTTGAAAATTTGAAGTTGTATGAACCTCCTATGATCATGGATCCAGAGGAAAATGCTCAAATTCCAACTGTAGATGATTTTGGACTTGAATGTATGGCTGAGCTACATGAAGATACCATCTTGGATAGAAAGGTCAGCACTTTCAGGCATGGATATGTCGAGTATCTTCACGTGGGACTCAAAGGCATGAATCCAAGTAAAGCAAGGTGAATGGTGTTAAGTCCCTATAACGCTAGTGATTCCCCCATTACTATTGTCATTGTATCCCTTATTGCTATTGTTGTGCCCCTATTGTCCCCATATTGTTATTATTGTGCCCCATAGAAGCCCACTATTGTTATTTTTGTGCCCTTGTATTATTATTGTTAGGCCGACTTTGGTTATATTGTGACCCCTTAGACTCCTATATATATAAATGAGGTTTTGTCATTTGTATCATCCAATAATTATTCATTTGTGTAATTTAAAGGAGGTTTCCCCCTCGAAGAGGTTGATTTATAAGGTGTTGATCTTTCTTTTCTATCTTTTTGTTAGTTGGTTTCATAACATTTGATATCAGAGCTTGGATTCCAGGGTTTCACTGCTCCAAATAGGTCATAGTGGAATTTTCGCTATAACTTTTTTCTACGATGTTTCTGAAGTGAAAAACAAAACCCATTTGAGTTGAAATCTCTTTGAACCTCAGTTCCGAATTCTAGATCTTGTGTTTCTATATTTTAGGAGATATGATCCAAGGAAATTATGGTTTTTACAGGATCCCGAATTATATCTCAAACATGTGACTTGGGAAAATCGTCATATTTTTTTTTTTTTTTGAGCATCAGATTGAAATTTCGTAAGAAGTTACAGAAATAGGATGGATTGTAGTTTTTTTGTATATGTTTTAGATCCTAAGGTCAAAACAATGACACTTGGAACTTCGTACAAGCTCGATATATTGAACCAGTCTATAATCAGGTCATCATGGGAGATTTGGCATAACTCTTCATTGGAGAATCCAATATTGAACAAAATTGCGGGGTTAGAAAGAGTACTCAGAGAGTTACCATAGGAAGTAATTTCAAACCTTGGAGATCCATAATTACAGAGATGCAACAGATTCAATATTGAGTTCCTACAAAGTGAAAAAAGGTGTGTAGTTTTTTTATTTTTATTTTTTATTTTAATTTTTGCATAAGTTTGGTTTGAAAAGTTAGTTTGAAGGAATTCAAAGGGCATAGTAAAGCATTATTATGAGTAATTGATGCCCCGAAGAAAGAAAATGGAAACACCTAGTAAGAAACCTGAAAGCTCTAGCATGAATCATGAAGAAGAAGAAGAAATGCAACATGATATATCAAAATTAAGACACCAAGTGCAACAAATTTCACTCGCAAAAAAAGTAACAAAAGCTAGGATGGATGGTTTAAAGAAAGATGTAGAAGCTAAGATGTATCGAATGGAAGCTAAGATGGATGGTTTAAAGAAAGGCGTAGAATCTAAGATGAATGACATGGAAGCTAAGATGGATGGCTTGGAAGCTATGATGGATGTCGTGGAAGCTAAGATGGATGGCGTGGAAGCTAAGATGGATGATTTAAAGAAAGGCATGGAAGCTAAGATGGATGGCATGGAAGCTAAGATAGATGATTTAAAGAAAGGCATGGAAGCTAAGATGGAAGATTTGAAGATAGATTTGACAAATTTCCTACAAGAAATGATTACTAATGACAAAAGGGTAGTAAAGGAAACTCACGATGAGAACAAAATAAATGTTAAACATGATATCATAGACTCTAACGTTGGATCGAAGAACCACCATGTTCCAAATATCAATATGAGGAAGTTTGATGGAAAGGATCCCGTATCATGGATAATACAGATGGAGCAATTTTTCGATCTCCATAATGTGCAAAACACACAAAAGGTACGCATTGCAACTTTATATTTGGAACCAAATCAATTTGTATGGTATTGATGGCTTTGACTATCAATCACATCGTTATCCATTTTGATACCATTTTTAAATAATTGTAGGGATAAGAACTAAGATGGATTAGCTAATGACACCCCTTCATGTCAACTAGGGGAGACTACCAAAGGAAATGATCATTAAGAGGAAAACCATACCACAATGAAGCGTCTTTCCATGAAACGAACAACTTAATAACCTCCTATGCCTTTGATTTTCTTTGAACCAACAAAAAAATAACAATCATAACATAAGTAAGGTTTCCTATGAGGATGTGCAAAGGAAGGCCCTACCAATTATTTTTCCCCTATGGATAGCCTTGACTAATATTATTCTTGTGAAAATATTTCCTTGCTTCACAACTATTCATGCCCCCTATCATCCATCTAGAACAGCAAGACTTAAAACAAATATTTGTTGTGATAATAGTCAAACAATCATACTTATAGAAGCATAACATAAATATGAATTGGAATTGACAACCAAATTTTAAAAACATCATATCATTCTTCTATATGAATCTCATTGACTCATTACAAAAAGAGAATAAAAAATCTAAAAAATAATCTTAAAAACTCTGTTACCTTTGGAATATATTCAAAATGTCACCCTACGTCCCTAATATTTTAATAAGTATTAAAATTAAGGAAGACGAATTGGAGATAAAATTAGTGTACCCTATTCATAATATGGAAATTCAAATTTTGGTGTATGAGACGAAGGCTACAGACTATCATTATCCTTTTGAAGATAATACTTCTATCAACCATTGCATATATATATATATATATATATATTATATATATATATATTAATTATATAATATTATATATATATATAATATATTTATTAATAATAACTAACCATTCTAAAGGAAAATATATTTTTAGCCTTAATTAAATTTGGAATCAATTTCACAATTGCGCACTTGAGAGGACTAATATGGTGACTGATGCATCTTTTCAATTGTTAGTCCATCGGATATTCTTAATTTTCAGATTATATTGAATACCTCTACACCGATGCCTAGATCTTCAAAATCTAGAAATGGTGTCTCATATTTCACATATAGATATTGGATGCTTATTTGAACTAAATTAAGATAATTTGTTAGTATATCCCGTTAGAAATGTGTTGATGACAAATCTATTGTCCTTGTTTTAGTTTTTTATTAAAGTTAGTGAACATACCTTCTCACATAAGCTGCTTGAAACCAATTTGAATATAAATACACGATTTTCTTAACATCTAGACACATTTTCTAGTTTGATTAAAATCTATATATGTATGTTTCTATGTTGATATCATCCTTGAATCTACACCTTATGTTATTATTAAGTGTTTCCTTTTTTATCCTTCCGGAATTTTGCTTTGGGAAATGTTGTGATCATAAGTAGTTGATGTGTTACAATTTGACTAGTTCTCCAACACAAGATTTTGGTTTTTGTTTTGTTTACCTTCTTTTTTTTAAATTTTTTTTTTTTTTTTTTAATTTTTTTGCTTTGTTTTTAATTTTATTTATTTTAATTATTTTATTTTATTTTTTTTTGGTTTTGTTTTTGTTTTTTTTGTTTTGTTTTGGTTTTGTTTTGTTTTTGTTTTGTTTGTTTGTTTTGTTTTTGTTTTTTTGTTTTTTTTAATCAAATAACCTATTTTGATGAAACTTGATATATTGAATCAACTAATATTAAAGTAGGTTGAATGTTTTCCTTTGATAGTAGCTATAACCATTTAAAAGTTTTATTTAAATAACGTTTAAATACATATTATTTAGTAGGGTATTTACACAGTTTATTAAATATAAGGATGAAATATTTTTATTGATGATTTTTATCAACTAGGGTATTCATATAAATTAAATGGCTAATAAATGTTGAGAAACATAAATCCATAATAACTATCAAAACATTTACTTCATTATCTATCTTAATTTCTAAAATAAAAAATCATGACAAATTAAATTTTAACTTTATTATTATTAATAATTATAGAAAGAATGAATATATAAGTTAAACATATATACATTTAGGAAAACATGGAACAATATTTTTAAATGGTAAGAATTACTCTTCCCATGAAAATCCTTAATCTATAATACCATGGTGTATCAATACCATCCACCCAAAAAACTATAAGTCACTTCTAATGACATTTGTTTATACGACATTTTTAATTAATCAATTTAATTAAAATGAAAAAAAGACATAACTAATTTGGAGATAAATATAAACCTTTGATTTGTGCACTATTATTAGTATTCTTGAATATTCCATGGAAGTTAAATTCCTATCATTATCTAATAATTATAGATAATTAAATTAAATTTCTGAAAACCCTATTCCAAAATAGATAAGTCTATAAACATAATTATATGTAGTGACCTTGATTATATTTCTCTCTCTATATATATATATGCACTCTCGTTATGAATGGT
>APFE030309454.1:52889-63007 GCA_000404065.3 Pinus taeda
ATTTCTTGTAGCATTCTCTCATCATCTCTTGTAACAAAGTTAATTGCCACACCCTTCCTTCCAAACCTGCCACTATGACCAATTCGATGGAGATAGTTTTCTGGCTGGGTAGGAAGGTCATAGTTGATGACTAGTGAGACTTGTTGCACATCAATACCAGTGTACAACATGTACACAGTACCACACACATGACATGTACTCGACACCACATGTACACAACGCCACATGCAAGACATGTACACAGCACCACCTGCACACAATGCCACTTGTACAACATGTACACAACACCACATGCACACAACACCACTTGTACAATCATGCACACCACACCATATGTACATAACACCACATAAACAACATGCAAACAACACCACTTGTACATAAAAATGCATTTCCAACATGTACATAGCATCATCTGTACACAACACTGCATATCCAACATGTGCACAACACCATATGCACAAAACACAACATATCCATCATGCACACAATACAATATGTACACAATACCGCATATCCAACACACACACAGTACAATATGGACACAATATCGCATATTCGACATGTACATAGCACCATCTATACCCAGCATTGAATATGCAACATTCATACAACACTATTTGTACTACACCATGTACATAACATTACAGAATCAGCATATACACACTAAATATACACCACACCGCATACACACAATATCACAGGTACAACAAGTATAATATATACGACATATTTAAAACAGTAATACCACACATCCAAAACCACTTTAACTCTTTACCAAGAAACCTTGATTGCAATGTCTTATTCATGCTTGTCCCAGCGTGTCGCAGACCACACTGCTTTCACTTTGTTGATGTATCCCTCGGTATAACTTGTCCATAACATAAGCATAGGCATAATACAAGCATACAATATAAATTCATATTCACATGATACTGACCTCATATATTTGTCATGACTACTCTTCCCACTTGATTCCTCATAGAGCAAGAGCATCTTCATGTCATTTGCTTGCGTAAGAAATCATTCCTCCACAAGAATGATTCGTGATGACCCTGTCAGACAGTGACATAGATACATGTACACATACACACATCATAAAATAATAATGATCTCGCCAATCAACGTCATACATACATACATATGTACATATAAACATTAGCATAAAATAATCATGATTCATGATCACCCTATCAGACAAGACATACATACACACCTACATGTATACATATATAAACATCAACATAATCATGATCACAACAAAATTTCCAGATATTATAAGGTCAAGGTTAAGAGAATTTCCTTTATTCACGCAACACATGTGCAATATTTAGAACAACAGTCCCAACATAGCCAAGGCATCTGACACCTCAAATCCATTTACTTTGCCTTTTCTTGATTACCTTTCCCATGACTTTTCTATCATCGTCCATTTACCATAACGGACCCAACTAGTCCAACCGACTGTCATAGACTTACCTTCCGCTGCACTTACTCATACACTGAGCTTCATCCATGTCTTACATTACTTATTGGGTACCACACATCTCTCCCCGAGCTCCATCAAATTTTCCTATTTCCCAACCAATTCCCATACTCAAAACATAAAATGGAAAACACAAGAAACAAACAAGAAGAAAACCATGAAAACTAATAACATTACGACTCCAGAAATAAAGTGTTATGGCCATACATTATACATAAACAAAGTTGCCAATCAAGCATAACAAATCACGAAAGACCAAAAGCACAAGGCTAAAAACAAACACCATGACTCAATCCCCATGGTTCCCAATGCTTCTAAGGAAAGATCAATCCGAGCCTTCTTCAATATTTCATGACAGTGTCTTTGCCATTCAATCCCCTGCATCATACTATCATAAAAACATAACTTCCAGTGCATAAATAAACATAAAAATACACCAGTTATCTTACCGTGTTGTGTCAAGCACTTTGCTTGCAACTGAACACATCCGTGCCATCTCTAAAGGGACTCCAATCCTTTGACATATCCACCTGTAACTAAAAAAATCTAATATACCTATCAAGTACATGTTCATGAATATAGCATGTATCCACATAATGTCAGACAAATTAGGGTTAAGAAGACTTCCTGTATGCAAAGCACTCGTTTGTTTGGAATTAGGGTTTACAATCATAGCCAAAGGAATTCTTTCCCAATTTCTTTCCTTTACCTTTTTACCTTACTGCAATCGAGGCTTCCTATGTACTTTTACATCACGTGACTATTACTGATATAACCACATCAACTATTACCTTGTCAGGCTAATACCAAGCATGTTTCCTGCAACTGCTCACACATGTCAACCACATGTTCCAAATATCGAGACAATAATATCTATCAATTTGATATAAACCTTTACCAAGGCTAACAATAATGCCATAATCCATAGTCAACTCATAGCCATCAGACATAATGCTACAACTATCACCTACTACACTCAAGTACATATCAACTGTCTCAACATGTATGTATTAGTACAATCATCTCAAAACAAGATCATTTGAACACATAGTCATATTATGCAATTCATCAAACATTCAACCAACTTGCAAACATACCATGTTAACTATATCAACTAGATGATGTTAATCAAACACTCAAACATAAAATATATGACATGAACAAACTCATACCTTAATATATCTCAAGGGTGGCTATCTTGTCTGCACAATCAATATAGTTAGCAAGATCAACTCAAACATAAATAATATCATGATATCCATAACACTAACTAACTAACATGTTCTCATCATAAACTCATAAGTATTTATCGTTCATGCATAACAATCATGTGTGCAAATTCATCACAAATATGTCAGCTCATACCTGAATATCGCAATCATAACCATCTGCATAGTCAATTCCAATTTAGCATGATACATATAACATCGATATATTAATGTTATAACCCTAATCATCAAGTTAACTAACATATAACAATAATTAGTTAACATGTAACATGTTCATCAATAACATATGACCTAATCATCAAGCTAACTATCATATAACAACAACAAGTTAACCTATAACATACTCATCAACAACATATAACATGATCATCAAGTTATCTAACATAAAACAAAAATAGTAATGCATACAACCATAGGTTACTACCATTCATGATTATCTGACACATATGAATGTGACTATACTAATAAACTATCAGCTATCATGTATGTAATCATAACATCAAAAACATGTACATAAACCTAATGCATATGACAATCCTTAACTTACATATCTGCATGCTAAACATACGATACCTGTATGATGATACACTCTTGACTCGAGGTCCAATGTTGCAACTTAACTTTAATGATCTACATCTCCTGTTCTATCTCCGCCAACACATTAGCATCGTAACAACCAATATCACCATAATGACCTAAATTTTCATACAATGACTTCACAAGGCATTTTTGACCTATTATTCATGCATAACTATAACCAAGACTATACATGCATAACAACTACACATAGACATATAACACATGAGTGAAAAACTAGATACACACCATTCTAGCTAGAGTCTAATCATCAATGCATGACCATATAAACTATACAAACCATGACCCAATGCATGACAACAAAAACCACCTCATGTTCACTTGATATAATGTGAACATTGACGTGCATAACAATGCATAATCAACCATACACACATGAAGACATAGTCCACGATAATACCTTCAACATTCACATAGCGGCTTCACTACAACCATAATCAACACCATGCAAATGTAACAAGCACATGGACTACATGCATTAGGGACACACATGCAACCAACATGAAAGCATGATCAACACACAACCCAAGGAGAGTGTAACCATGCTTTGATACTACTATGTAACACCCTCCTCTCAGGCCTACCCAAAGTAACCATGCCAACAGGGTAAACATGAGACAAGAGGCTACTATGATCAGGTTCAACCTCCTCTGTGATCTCAAGGAAGTGGAATCATTGAAACATCACATACAGTCATCCAACATTATCAACAAAACTCTCAGGAGACAAGTCAGCCACTCTGATAGCCGTCCCTGGGTCCCACTGTTTTTTTAGGTCTCTTAGGCCATAGTTTGTCTCATGCTATGGGCAAGGGAGTGACCAGAAACCCAAAGTTGCTCTCATAGGCCTGCCTGCCAACGACTGTGGACCAAACTTGCCAGTTCTATGCCAACAACCCCGAGAATTAAGCCACTTTTTTAGGCCCAGAGCCTAGGCCATTACCCAAAATGGAATGAAAGCTTAGAATCAAGTAAAGTACAATGAAACAATGATGCAAAAGTAAATAATTGATCAAGACCTTAACTAGACCCCTACTAGCCATGATAGTCATTTCATTAAACATATCATCGAGATGTAACCTACAGGTGTAAACAACAAAATTAAGTGTAGGGATCTCATACTTATCTGAGATTCGCTATGAAGCATTTCCTCCTTATCAAATTAGTTGCCATTTAATCCATTAGGTCATAGATACATTGATCATTCGAAAACAAGTAAGGAAATGATGAGAGCCACACATGGCTATTGTCATAAAACATGTAAATAACCAGCATAATAGGGACATAAATACCAATGAGATCACAACCATATAAACCACATATAATCCATCATAATGTTCATAGAGATACAAGGAGAAATAACATTTCATTAATGATGCAAAATCCAAACTCGAGATGGGACTTCCACGTTCCACCCGACTGTAGAATGGTTGAGCCAAATCTCTCTTCAGACATTCACCCCCGTGCCATATTCTAAGAATTAATGTGGGATCTCATATAACACATCAAAAAAAAATCATCCAAGGCTTTGAGAGGCCATCCACCTCAGCCCATCAAATAGTGATTCCACCTCACGGTCGTACATCACCAAAACCATCATCCGATTGGTCTCTATCTCAGCCTTCCAGCGCTCCAGAGCATTTGTTCCAACCTAGCTCACAGGACTAGTAACTCAACCCACGATTGCCGCAAGGCTTCAGAACTTTTGTCCAACCAAGGCTTCCAGGACCAATAACTCAACCCACAACATTTTCCAGGCTTCCAGAGAATTTGTCCAACCAGGGCATCCAGGACTAGTAACTTAACCCACCAAGGGCTTCCAAAGTGTTTGTCCAACCAAGGCTTCCAGGACTAGTAACTCAACCCAAGATGTTACAGGGCTTCTAGAGTGATTTTCCAACCATTGCTTCCAGGACTAGTAACTCAACCCAATCCGTTATAGGGCTTCCAGACTGTTTGTCCAACCAAGGCTTCTAGGAACTAATAACTCAACCCAAGCTAAGGAAACATGAGAACCAACCAAAAATAAACAATGAAAGTAAACCCACAATCACCATGGCTATCCAGGAAATGAAAAGACTAGGAAAATCCATTGTCAATACAGGAAATCCTCCATGCCAGTGACATATCATAACCAAGAAACCACATGCATGTGTCATGCATGTTTAAACTAGTGAGGAAAACATACATGCAACTCGGTACTTGCAAGCAAAAATGTTGTAGCTGTTGATCTCGATGTATTCTTCTGCTTTCCTGCTGTTCATTTGCCTTCTTGCTCCAAAACTCCAAGTATGCCACACCCTCCAAGAGTGCTCCAAGAAAACTCTAAGTATCCAAGAGTATGAGAGAGAGAAAAGAGAGAGAGAGCTTCAAAGTTGAACTGACCAAGTCTTGCCCACTCATACTAAAAAGCCATTTTATTAACGAGGCCTCTATTTTCTTCATTTTCCATTATTTTCCTTCAATTTCCTCCTCACATGCAACCTATGACCTTTCAATTTCCTTTTCTCATAATTTCCATTATTTTCATAAATAAATGTGCCAAAACACCTTTTTTCTTCTTTAATGCCTTAGCCATTGCCTTTTCCAATTTCCTTAGCCATGAAAAACCAAATGAACACCCACTAGAATGTCCTGCCCACCATTCATCTTGGAATACGTGTCCCACCACCGTGGCCTTTTATGAGTTTTTAACTAGGGCTATTACACTCTACAACCTTGGCAAAGTTAGGGAGTTCATGTGTGCAAGGTGCCTTGATTTTAGAGATTGAATCTTTCACAGTGAAAATGGGCACTAACATATGTACATTTGAACCCCTAATTTTATAAACCTAAGTGTTGATGGGCTGGAATGTATCACCAACAGCTAGGGGGGACTCCTCGGTGTGAGGTCCCAATTAGACCTCACACCGTTTGGGATAGGAGCCACATCTGGTATGTTTGTCCGACTGCCACCATGAATGTTTCCGCTCTTGGTTGTTAAATGAGAATATGTTGGAGTGGGGACAAGAACAAAATGCACAGAGAATGAAACAAAATCAGCCCAAGATTGACAAACTAAAAAAAGAGGTACATGCAAGTCTCAGTAGCAATAAAAGGGAGTATGCCATGAGAGGGATCAATGAGCCAAAAACCAATCAGACATACATGAACAAGAACATTTCTAGGGTTGATTGCAGATTAGTTCACATTAGACCGAGGTTGACATAATATTCAGGCAGCTTGCTATGGTTCGATGCAGGGAAAACATTGGCTTCCAATACTTCATTGGTTGGACCACTTGCCAGAGCATCGAACTGCCCATATCTTTGCAATATTCAACCATTATCACAGCAGAGGAGACATAATGTTGTTGTTTGAAACCTCATAATCCTTGCAATCAATGTTGCTATGTGTCCATGGGGATTCACATGGACTGTTGAACAAGTTGTTGGTGTTGATTTGATGCATTGAATATCCATTCAATTGCTTTTACATCTGCCACTGGGCTAACATAGTGCCTTGGTTGCTACATGAATCCGGATAGCTTGTTTGTCAAATCCTAGCTATGTTTCCTCTGTTGGAAACATTAGCTCCCTCTATTCTGTCTGCACATAAATTTTTTTGGTAATATATGTAGGTAATTAAAAGAAAATGAAGTAAACATAACACGTTCATGAAAAGCGCATATCAGTTTTGGACCCTTGTATAGTCCATTCTGTGTAGCTATGTTGTTAGGGCAAGTGGGCTTTGGAAGTTTTGTCTATTTCTTGGATAACCATACTACTCCTTAGGAAGTGGATCTTATTTCTCTACAACCTCTTTAGTATCTCCTTCATCCATTTTGTAGATAACTTGCCAATCTTGTGTGCATCTTATAGTTTTCCTTATTATTGTATTATGGTACAACTCTTTTCAAGTACATCAGATTTGGTTGCAAGCCCTCTTAGATATCTCTCAAGGATCAAACCAAGTTTCTATCCAATGGCTTCAATGTTATTAACTTACATATAAGTTCTAACCATATTTATATCCACATTACTAGGTGTTCCTGAAACCCCTTGATTGTCTTGGAGATATCCGAAGTATGTGTCATAAGTATGGCTCATTTTGGTAAAGGCAAGGCCACCTCTTTATTCACGAGGGTCGTGGAATGAAAAACCACCCATGCCTTTCTCGAGTAGTAGGTGTGGAGCCATGTACGGGTGTAATGCTTACATGCTAATGTTGCACCATACACTGCTCAAGGAGAACCAATAAGCCATGGCGCAACTCGTAACTCTTATGAAATAACCATTGTTCGAACTAATTGTAAGAGTACTATATGACCTTTATTTCACTTAACACATTGTCCAAGCTTTGTGTTGAGCATGTTTACTATGAATTATCACTTCGATTCTATGCAACATTCTTGTATGTAGGTTTTGTCAAAACAATGCCTTACTTCATTACGTTAGCACATGTGATGCCCCTTACTCTCCAACACAATGCTTTCTTCGATGGCTTCAGAATTTCAGCGCCAACAATCAATGATCTTGATTGAGGGTGTGAGGAGCTCAAGTGTAGTCTCGTGGCTTGTGGAGAGGTCGCCAAGGAAGGAAGTGACTTAAACAAATTGCTTGGTCGCATTCTAGTTTAGGTCGCAGTGGTGGTCTTTTACTGGTTTGACTATTGCAATTATGAGACCACATGAAACTAACCAGGTAATCTGAGAGTTCAATAGGTAGCCATGTCGCATTACAATAGAGGTTACTCACTCCAACTACTTTCCTGAGGCATCAAAATATGATTGTGTGACCCTGATGGAAGTGTGACTTGTTGGAGGTCGTACTCCCTGGATGCACATCAAAGGAAAAGGAATGCAATTATGCAACCAGTGAGGGAGGTTGTAACTTGTGAGGATCACAAAGAGGAACTGCGACTGGTAAAATTTGCATGGTTTCCATTTAGATGGGTCGCTTCCTCCGATTGCTTCCATGAGGCTCCAAAATGCAACCTTGCGACTCACAAGTAGGTCGTATGGTCCCGCTCCATGCATGTTGCACTACAAAGCTACATCCCTCCACTTCTGCCCTGCGAATTTCCGATTCATAAAGCTTTAGGAGATGTTCGGGTCACAAGTATAATGCTGTTATCATAGCAAATTATATCCCTTCGTTGGCCCTTTGATTCTTAATCACATGTTCCATGCCTGTAATCAATTCATTGGCACTGGCTAGCTCGATGAACGCAGGGTTGACTCTTGCATGTCTTCTGAAATAAACAAATTTCACAAAACCCTTCAACTCAGCAAACTTTAAACCTGTGTTTATAACCAGAACGTGTAAACGCTAATGCTTCTTTTCCAACATGCATGGGGAGGCTTCATCATTATATCGAATGCATTGGTCATCACCTAATATTCGAGGAGAATGTTCTTCATTATCGATCATGATCATACGGGACACTCTCTGCTTTGCCTGTGTTATCCTCCATGCGCCACTAGTGCGATTATGTGTACAAGGATCATCCTTTGGTGCAATCGATCTAGCTTAGAGAAATGGACAACGCAACCAATATTGAAATGCGCAACCTACAAAATTGTTTATACCCAAATGCATCGGTGGAATTTTGACATGTGTCACATGATGCATTTTTTTGCAGCAGCCCCACAAATACCCTTTAAAATGTATTTCCTGAAAACAATTTTCATTTTTTACTGTGGCTTGGAACGTGTCTCTCGTAATGTTCTTGCCTCATCAACATAGAATGAGATTATGCCCCAGGGGAAGCTAGGCCTCATGCTCTCCCCTTACATTTAATTCCATGATTCTATTGCACTAGGGTTATTTGAATAATGCATGTAAGCCTTGAGTGACCATAATATGCTTTCTACAAATACACTGTTGGTTAGTGGAATTTAATCATAAAAATGTCAAATTTTGGAGTGCGATAATGTTAGAGGTGCGACATAACTCCTAACACATTTCTCGTTGCACACGTTCACAGTGTTCATGTCGGTTTCTTTATCATACTATAAATGCACCGTACCCTTTTGTTATTTCTTCAAAACATTCTCTTTTAATTGGTGTGTGTTGGTCTCTCTTTTAATTTCCATTTGATGGGGTAGCGCCACGGTATTAATACATGGGCCCAAAATAATAATTAATGGGGATTTTAAGTGTGCGGGACATTGTCAATGGCTCTTAATTTTTGCTTTAACACTAGTGATGTGCTCCCTTTGCTTGCCCTACATGCCAAAATACCACATGGATTAGTGGGCCCATTAACATGCATTTCAATTATACAACCCTAATAATAAACAAGGAAATTAAAAGGCTAGTCTAAGTGAGTTCCACACGGTCTAGGAGAGCCCCACTCCATTAATGTGGTACTGAAAATATCACCAATGTTCCTGTTACGCAGTAATTTGTCACCGTTGGTCACCGTCCCTGTTACCCTTGCTTTCGCACATTGGAGGACACATTTATGGACCTGTGACCAGTGACACAACTTAAAAACACTTGCATTGGATTCCCCTGAGTAGGAACTTCAAATTCCCTGAAGACACCTTTTGCAGATTAACCCTAAAAAGTGCCCTTTTTCCATTAGCGCGGGTCCACAGTGTCTTACCCGCGCCAATGACTCAGTTCCTCAAAAGAGGGCGCGTCCATGGACGCTCTGTCATAGAGAAAATCCCGCGCCACCTAAATTTGGTTATGATTTTTAGCTAGCGCGCGCTCATATGTTTTTTCCTCTTTGTTCATGGAGTTCTCTGAGGGAAAAATCTCATGGAAGTGGTCGAGTGTCATCTTTTTATCCATGACAACCAAGTTCAGTGGCTATTCT
>APFE030309461.1:1118-66367 GCA_000404065.3 Pinus taeda
ATTCTTGGATGATACAATGAAAAGACCTCCTTTCTATATATAGGAGTCTAAGGGCTCATAACATAATCAGAGCCGACATAACAATAATAATGTAAGGGCACAATAATAACAATAGTGGGCTTCTATGGGGCACAATAGTAACAATATGGGCACTACATGGGTACATCAATATCATAAGGGGGTTGTACTAATAATAATAAGGGGTTACACTAATAGTATAGGGGCCTAACAAATGAGGCCTCTATTTTATTCATTTTCCATTATTTTCCTTCATTTTCCTCCTCACATGAAACCTAAGACCTTTCACCTCCATTTTCTCCCAATTTCCATTATTTTCATAAATAAATGTGCCAAAAATGTCATTTTGCCTTTCCAAATCCTTAGTCATTACCTTTGCCAATTTTCTTAGCCATATTAACCGAAATGAACACCCACACTAGGATGTCTAGTCCAACATTGATCTTGGAATAAGTGTCCCATCAACCATGGTTATTATTTTACCTTTATTACTTTTATTACATGGAATTTTCACCAGGGCTATTACAAGAAGAAATAAAGGAAGTAGCAGTAAAGAGTGACTTGACGCTATCATGTCATCATGCAGTCCATGTCCCAATTGTCATGTCATGCCATGTCATTAGTCATCATGTGCCACATCATTTTGTGGATTATGTAAATTATATTGGAGAAATGTATTGTAAAGTGGAAGTCCAAGATACATGTACAAAATGTGAAGAGTCATGTAAAAGTTGAAAAGTTAGAGAGAAGTAAAATAGTCATGAGGGTAGTCCAATAGTTACAAGGGAGGTGAATGTTCACCTCATTTGTTATATATACACCCTCATAGCTCATGCAAGAATTTTCACCTTGGCTCCTCCTACCAAGCATTAGAGAGGAAGATAGTTGTTTTGGAGGAGCGAGTGACTGCTCTAATGCTCCACTATTGGGGTGTTCATTGTCTTGATGTATCTTAGAACTTTTACTTAATTTATAAGCTAATTGAGCCAACATGCTTTCATGCATATGTCCTGAATATTGTAACACTATTCTTTGAATGTTTGTGATGTATGTTATTTACATCTTTTGACTAAGGAAATTGAACTATGTCGGTGGCTTTGGAACTTATCTTGTTGAAGGTGTGTTGTATTTTCATTAACAATCTTTACTTCCTTGTGAACTATTTTTTTGGTTGGTTAATGATTCATTCATATGTATATGCTTATGTGCCTTTTCTATATTAATACTTTTACTTATCTTTAAAGGGACCACTTTTCTCTTCCCTTTTAGTAGAAGGACCTTGATACTTTCCACATTTGAACATTTCACAAAGCATACTCACTTTTTGATCCGAGAATACCTATGTATTAATCTCTTGTGTTAAACTTTGTAGCCCAGCAAAATATACCAGGATACAGGGCAGTTGGGCTGATACTCCGAGTGGTGCTCCTACTCCAAATGGTGTGAGGTCTAAATGGGACTTCATGTTGGGGAGACCCCCTTGGTTGACAAATTTCTAGCACCATCAACAAGCCAAAGAGACAATACCTGATTCTTTGATTTATGCAACTATAAATGTTCAAGCAGCTAACGTATTTGTAGATTTCCAAGATTCTTAAAGTATTTGTTGTCATCTAAGAGGATTAAATCTCCATTTGCAAAAAATTGGTCTTCATATGGAAATCATATTACGCCTTCAATGTTGATTTCTCTATGTATTGATGAAATTCAACCCTTAAGTCTAGATTCTTACAAGTACATTAACTTAGTTAGTCATTCCACATTTAAATTTTCATATGTTGTGTAGCATGCATAATATAGAGATAATATAGAGACTAGGAACCACAAATTCTATAGGAACCAAGGTCTCACAACCATAAACCAATTTAAATGGTGTATCCTTATGTAACATTTTTATAGTGGTCCTATATGCCCATAATATTGCATGAATTATTTTTTTTCCTAGAAAAAAAAATCTTGTATTTTCATTCATAGTGGTGAAAAATAACACATTCTACATATGCACCTTAAGTGCATTCCCTAGGATCTTGCCCGATTCCATATGAGGCGATGATCAAACAATAATATAACCTTAAGGGTTTACATATAAATTTCCACACAAAGATAAAGACTAAAAGGATGCCTAAAGAAGGTCATATAGAACCTAAGGTCCATAAAATATACATGTGTACAAACAAAGAAGAGGAAATCATCAACTATAAGAAGAAAGCAAAAAGGGAGGATCAAGAATTAGCATCAATCTTCCCCATTTTTCCCTTGTTTTTGTGGACTTTTTGCCAAACCCACAAACTAGTTCCAACTGGGATCAAAGCCAAGGAACATTTAGCAGTCACTAGAAGATGATCCTTGGTTGAATTTGAGCTTTCAGATACATGGGCATGTTTTGTGCACCCCAAGCCATCCTCTGTATGGATCTCCTTAGTTTATTGTTCTGGATCCATGATAATTTTAGCATCTACCATATCCGAAAAGAGAGAGACATCACCATGAGGCATCTCACCCCCAACAGTAGGTGAAGTGTCTTGTAGCTAAGCCTCAACATCAGATTGAACAAGTTGGGTTCCTGGAGAAACCTCCTCCTTGGTATCTAAGGGATGTGGATCTATGTATTTTCAACCTTTTGGCTTAGTTGTCATCCTCTTCTTATTTTTTGGATTCATTTTGTCCCAGGGACATGTATTATGTAAATAATTAGTCTGAAAAAATTCCCAACAATTAAAATTTGCATTCTCATAATCTAAAACTTGGCTCCATTAGAAGTCTTGATGTTTTATTTGTATATGTCTAGGAAAACTGTTACTGAGATCCATTTCTACACATATTATGGAGAAATTAAAGATATACCTTTCTTTGCGTTTCCATTGTCCATCTTTTTGAATTTCCCAAGTGAGTTCCCAATATCCTCAATGACCTTTCGATGCCATAAAGGTAGGGGAATATTTGGGAGCCTCACCCAAACCAACATGGATGAAACCACCATATTAGTGGCATTGAATTATGGGAACCATGGTATAATGAAAAGGCCAAAATTACCTTAGAACCATGGTCCATCATTTAGTATAGTATCCATTTCTTTTTGCGTGTCAAATTGTAGTATGCAAAATCCTTTTGAGAATAAATAAATGTCAAAATTTGGCATCTAAAGGGTTAAAATCCTTTGACTTAGGCCAAAAACCATTAAATCTACAAATGACAACCTTTGACTTGAGAACAAAGGAGAAGGTGGTTACCCTGGGATGATTTATTTCAATGACATGATCACTCTCCATTTGTTTAACAATGTATGGACCAAGGTTATTTTGGATGTGTGGTCCCTTTCTATTTTAGGGAGGACTGGTAGGAAGGGAAGACTTTCCCTTGGAAACATCCTTCTATGATGTAGTTCCATTTTGTCTCTTATAACCTGGGACACCACCACGTAACTACAGATTTAGGATAATTCTCGAGTCCCTGTATATGCCATTACCTTTGGTTTGTGAATTGTCTTGTAATACAATCCCCGTGTAAATAGGGATTTGACACTCAGCATGAATAGTCCACTTATTCTTGATACTCTATTTGAGTTCACAAACATTATCTATGGATTGAATCCAAAGAAGGTGTTGATGGTGCTAGACCTGCCAACATTCAAGGGATCACACCAGTATGAAGTCCCAACTAGACCTCACACCATTTGGTGTGGGAGTCCCTTATGGTATGATGGCCCGGTTTCCATTATCTTAAGGATTTGCCTCAACTCTTTCTTGTTTGCACAGGGTAATGGTTTGCTTTGTCTTCAATAAGTGAGGTTCACGTGCCTGGTGAGTGTCAGTGTACTTGTGTCAATGGTTCTTTCACTTTGAGGGGAAGAGAGTGAAGGTGAGTCCCAAGTTGAAAGTGATCAGCCCCAACTTGGCTAGGAACACACAACACAAAAGGGCATACACAGATTCTGGTGAAGCAGTCCACTCAGATGCGGCAGTCACAACGTACAAGGTAAGATAACACGTACAACACTCACGCATCAGTATGATCAAGTGCAATGGTTGTTACAGCAAGGTTCATGTGAAAGGTCTGTCTGATGTTTGGCAGAGCAGTTGACACACACGAGACAACATTAACAACATATACAACACATTTCCATTAATAGATTATACATTACAACAAATGAATCAGTTCAGATGTATAACACAGGTTAAAGCAACATGCATTACAAGTGTTAAAGATCAGTCTTACAACAAATACAATACATGTGTGAAAATGTGTTGGCCTGTTAACAGGCTTCTGAATTAAGAAAAAATTCCAAGACACATCATTAGACCATACATCACTAACCCCGTCAGTGAGGCATTGGAGCCACTACTTACTCCTTAAAGAAAAGATTACAACTCTCTTGGCTATGTGGGAGGAGTTGAGGTGAAAAGTACTTTGCATGTACAAATGAGGGGGAATTTATAGCCAAGGGTGAAACTGACCCTTGTGGATGTTCAACTACCCTCATGACCATTTGACTTCCATGAATTTTCAACTTAGATAACTCTTTGTTCAACAAGTGGGTGTCTTAGACTTCCACGTTACATCACATTGATTGAAAACAAGCCCATAGTGGAGATGTGAGCGACATGACTCATGACGTGACTTGACATGACTTGACATGACAACGTTGGTACATTCCTACTATTGTTGGAGTGTATGTCTAGATATAGTGTTGTTGGGTGATGGATGTCTTCATGGTGTATCATAGCTTCACCTCTGCATGGCGAAGTGTGTGGAGTCTTCGATTGTCCTTGGTTTGCTTGATGAAGCTTTGGCACGTTGTTCCTTGATTGCATGTTGGAAGGCTTGACAGGCTCATCTGTTCGTGAAGGTGCATGTTCATCACGTTTGTTTGCTTCGCATACTTCGTTTGTTCATTCGTTGGCGAACCTATTCTTTTGCATGTGATCCCTACGTTCATCCCATTTTTCATCTTGTCATGTTTGTTGGTCTACCTGTACTTGTAGTCACTCATGATGAGACGACATCAACTCCAAAACCTCCTAGTCCACCATGACACATGATAATTCAGATGCAGGTGATCGAGGGAGGCACTACTGATGAAAACTATGCAAGAGTCACTGAGTGATGGAGACGAGAAATCTGAGTTGACAATGACTGTCTGCGAGGTCTGGCTCGGCTGGGAGGCAAAATTATGCGAATTTTGGGAGGGACAGTCCGGCCTGCTAGAAGGTAAGGCAAGCATGCTCTGCGCATTTTTTAGAAGGAACGAACAGTGGGGTTGGACAACCAAATTTGCGCAATTTTCCAAAGGAACGGGTCGAGCTACATGAAGGGTCAGCAGGCAAGGATTGCACAGTTTTTTGGGGGAACTACCCAAGAGACTAGCAGCCAAAACTGTGAAATTCCCAGAGGGAACTTCCAGTTGGCTGTTGAGTCACTGGTAGCCAAAATTGTGAAATTCCCAGAGGGAACTGCCAATTAGCTGTTGGGGTCACTAGAGATCAAAACTGCGCAATTCCCAGAGGGAACTGCCAATTGGCTGTTGGAGTCACTAGTAGTAGAAACTACGCAATTCCTGGAGGGAATTGGTAGTCTGCTACAAGGGGCTACTGGCAAGGAAAACTGCACTGAGGCCGGGAAGCTGACCTACTAATATCTTTGTGCAATTTCTGAGCTGATTTGATTGATAGGCAGCGGAAGGCCTGCTCATGAACACAACACAATTTCTGAGATGAACAGTTGATTGACTATCGGGATGATTGACTTGGAAAACTACACAATTTTTTGAGGGAGACAGGGACGAGCACTTGGTGTCTGCCCGACCTGTCTACGCAATTTCCTCAGTCAGTTGAGCGGGTGAGGTCAGTGGCCTCTATGCAATTTTTGAGGGGAGTCAGTCTCGAGGTGATTGCCGGGTCCGACTGTCTAGGTCGCCAACATGAGAGTTGATTGAATTTCTTGTGGCTAGCATAGCTTGAAAATACTAGCTTGGTGCTTCTGCGCTATTCTGGTTGACATTTGATCGAGTCGATGGTAGGGTGATGGTCTGGTTGTCATAGGGGAGTCTGTTCATCATAACTTTAGCAAAAATGGCTAAGTGTGTGACCAGTCGAAAGACGCATAGGTGATCATACGAACACATGACTGACGACGAAATGATCAAACCATCCAGACACACATGTTCAACATGACTGGCCGATGGTGTAAGTGACAAGCGCGACACTTGTGATTGATTATTCATTGATTGAGACGATGCTTGTGCAACAGTGAATGTGACTCCGTGTGTGAGTGCGACAAATGCTTTCATAGCAAACACAACAAACACATACGCAATGAAGACTTTGAGCATAACCAAAACATGGTCACAAGCATGACTTAGACATTAGCATGCAAAGACTTGAATGCAATGAATAAGAAAGGCAGATTAAAAGACTCACACGAGCTCATGGAGTGAACCTGAGTGTGTGCAGTCATCAAGTGAAACTCTTCAAGGGAGGCTCTGAAATTGGTGTAGGCCAAAATTTCGGAGGGTGGTTGTAGCTGCTACAACACTTGGCGACACATTGGTATAACTCCAGCTTCTTTGTTTCAATTCTTTGGTAGCACAGGGCCTTGGTCTTTTGGGGAGTATTGAATCATTTTCTAGGTTACTTCAATTTCTCACTTACCCCATGGACATACATGGTTCACCCTTTACCAAGTTAGTTGAACACAATCAAAAGTTCAACTTATATCTCAGTGTTTCGAATATGAGAAGGGTAGTTTAGCTTGCGAGTTGAATATTTTCAGAGTATAAGTTTTCATCTCTAGTGTTGCTCTACTACCAACAAGCCTGGATAGTACCTCGGTAGATTCATGCAGGAACACATACATTTCTCCATTGCTACCAAGCCTCGTCAGTACCCCAGTGGAGTTGCATGCTTCACCACTCTGTGCATGAAGCCTTTCTCTTCTTTCACCTTTGTATTTTTTTCAATAGGAATGTGCATAGGCACTTATTTATTTTTGGGGCGGAAGAGGGTTCTTGACTTATTGAGAGCATAAGAGGTTGTTCCTTTAGAGAAGCATGTAACACCTCTGACATAGGTTTTCTTGTTTAGATTTTCCCCTTCTCCGTTTCTACTATTTGGATGAGCTTGAACACACAGATCGGAAGGTTGAGTATAGGCATAGGGTTTCCCAGTGTGGACATAGGTTTATCGTTGGACCGAAACTTCCCTTGCAGACGGTTCATATTTTCCATCAGGACTTCATCGGCCAAAAGTTACAACCAAGCACAGATAAGGAAGACACAAGATGGCCAAGTGTTGCAGTGTCACAAGTTTCCTTTACTTTCATCCACATACTCTATTCAAATGCTAGGATGTAGTAGTCAGCAGCACTTACTTCCAGAAACAAAAATGGTAATATATCAAACAAACATAACGAACGCGAAAAAAAATAGTAAGCAAAATCAAACAAAGATAATAAGCAAAACAAACCAAATGTAAAAACAAGTAACAAGTAGACTATGTACATGGCACAGGCTCGACCCGGCCTACTCAAAATAATGTTTGAGATCTTGGCCTTTGGCAGGAAGGTTGTCAATCCTCCTGCCCAGTGATTTCAAATGATATATGTGTGGGCCAAGCCTCTCATAGACTAGTGCAAGTCCACTGGGCTCCGCTATCGGAACTTGGTGGCATTCCAGAAGACCTTCAAGTGAAGACAACAACATTGTTTCAGGTACTGTGTGCAACATGGGCTTGGATGATGGCACAGGGTAGTTGTTTTTATTCCAAGAAGGGTTCAATTTTCTAAAGTCAATGCGTATTTGGATTTTCCTAGATATCTTAAGTGCGGGATTTAAATTAGAAAACCAAGTATGATGACAAAATTTGGAAGTAATCCAAACACTTAAAATGTTATTCAATATTTTCGGTGAAAGGAGTGCAAACAACTTGTATGTGTTACCTGTTCCTTGCTGTAATGGCTTGTCTCCTCCTTTACCTGGCATCTCATGTTGGATTGCTCGCATGTAGTGTGTACTTAGGTTATCATCTACTTGTGCATACCCATCTAGGTATTGTTCGATCAAACGGTCAACGATTTGTCGTTGTTGTAGTGTGTAGCTTGTACCGAGATTGGCCATCTTCGGATCGTGGTAGGTTCCCAAATTGCTTTGTTCATCCGTACTGTTGGTCCTTTGTGTGTTCAGCATGACTGATTCATACTTAGCATCGTTTTTTGTGCCTTCGAACTTTGAAAAACTCGAAATTATGCATTTTTCATTATTTTGGATTACTGAGATACACTCAGTCCTTGAGCCATCATGTGTTTCTGATTCATCAAGACTCATGGCCCATATCTCGTCTATACACAGACCGTTTGGCGTGCTAGTACTACTGCTATTATCGAAAAAATAAATTGTACAAGTTTCATTACCATCAGTTGGGCAAGGAAGGAGTCCCAACTGCTTGTCTGATGAGGTTGGAGTTGGTCGTGCAGGATAACACTCCAATGCCTTTTCTAGGAGGAAGTTTCCAAACATGAGTTCTACGAAGGCCAACAGTTCGTTCTCACCATTAAGGGTGGTGACATTGTGTTTCATGTACCTCTTGGATAACAACCGGATTTCGTTGCATTTTCCCTTGTACGGAAGCGACATGTGAGACTATTTTGTAGAAAATATCCATCTAGCTTGCTAGACCAATCTCTACTAAGTAGTAGACCGTATGCTTCTGGGATGTCTACAACCACTATGTTGATGCATTGGTGGACTTGACCGTCATGAGATAGTCAGATGATCACGTATCGTAGTTCAACAATGGTTGGTACTGATGTTCGATCAAGTTGGATGATTCACGTGGATGTTTTTCTCCATCGTGCATTGATCTTTTTCGCAATGGAGAGTGGCATGATGCTGGTTGCCGCACTGGAATCAACCAGACAGTTGTGAACATTGCAGTTTAAAATTTGAAAAGATAGTAAGAATGGGGGGCAACCTAAGTGTGTTTCTTCCATCCGAAGTGTATTGAGCACAGTGGAAAGTGATCTGGGAGGTGTGTTTGCCCCCTTGCTGGTAGAGGTTGCGATGTCTATTGTTGTCTGTCCCAGTGCGCGTAGCAGGATATATCGTTGACTCTAGATCTTAGCCAACTCAAACAAGCTGATGTTTGCTCGTGTTTTCTTCATGTCATCAACAATGTTGTATTCCAGAGGTGGTAGACTTACCGAGGTCTTTAGGGTAGAATATATGTGTGTGTTGTCTGGTGGATTGTTTTGCAGTTTGCTTCTCATTGAAGTACTCTTGCTCACCGCTATCTTCCCGAACTTGTTTTTTGTGTTCTAATTTTGGGCGGCTGGTGGATCAACCTTCCTTATTAGCAGTCTGATCTTTTCTTGCATTTCCCAAGTGTAGGGGGAGCCCCTTTACTCCTAAGATTGTAACAATCATTTTGACTTGGGGGATGCTTCTCGGTGTTTGCCTTCAGCACTACTTGCGAGCACTGATATGCGTTCACCACATGCCTAGAACTCGATGCTTCAACAAGTGCAATACCCTCACCATTATCTCTATCATCTGACATATTTTGCATACAACTCTCTGCATCAAGTGTATGACTGTATACCGAGTTTGCGTCTCGCTTCCAGTTTGAACAGAATTTCTTGGGGTGATGTTCTTCATGGAATGAACAGAACTCAGGATCTGTGCACTAATCGACATTGAACATAGAGCTCTGCACATTTTATTGAGCAGACCAGTTGATGCCTACTGAGTTGCTTTCCTGTCTTTGTCTAGGCAGATAACTCCTTGCAAATGTGTTAGTTTTCCATTGTTTAAGCTCAAACACTTCAGTTGTTAAGTTTTTGACGAGGCAAGTGAGGGTTTCAATATCATTTGCTTCCTTGTCTCTACCCTTGCTCGCCATTGCTTGGGACTTCCTGCTCGCATCTTGGGAGTCGAGTCCTTTGCTGGTTCATCATCCTTGATGAGTCCAATTGCGCGCAGGTCGTTTTCGACAACAATAACATCTTCGCAGTTTCCCAAGAGTGTTGGTTTCACAGCTCCCTTGATGAACTCCACAATGTTGGTCAGTAGTGCGGATGTGTAGTAATCAACAATGATGGAATCATGAGGTTTGTTGTCCGTTGTAAGTTTTTTCAATATGCATGTAAACCTATGGTTGAAATATTTTACCTTTTCTTTCCCCTCCTCTTCAGGCTACCCAATTCTTTCAGTAACATAGCTGGGGTCTTGTCATCAACGAAATTTTCAAGGAACATGTGTTTGAATGCACCCCAGTTTTGTATAGATTTTGGTGGAAGGTTGTGATACCACGCAGCTACGCAACCATCCAAGGTACATGGGAACAATCTACAAGCTACGTTGTCATACCGAACCTTAAGATTCTGCAGATGTAGGTACAAGTTGTCTGAATGATCTTTTGCCTTCATTGTACTGTTAGGGTTGAACTTGATGTTCATTCTCTCCGTTCGCTTTGGCATCTTGTGCAGAACAGCTAGGAGAGACAATGGTCCTTGAGTCATCCATTTAAGATTTGGGTCAGCCATCTCTTCTTCTTCTTCCTCCTCTTCCTCTCTTTCGAAGTCTGATGGTTCCAAATCTGAGTCTATTGGTTCCTCTCCACCTCCACCTCCTCCACTGCCTTCCCCTCCGCCTCCTGTACTGGAGTCTAATCCCAAGATCACAAAAGTGACTTGTTCGCCTTACTGGAAGGTCCGAGGTTCCTCTCCATATTTAATAGCTTCTTCCAAACCTTCAAGTGTGGCAAGGACTGCTTCTTCCACCGATGACAAAACAACTCTCGTGGGAGTGGATTTTGACTTCTTTGATGCATATGGAAGGTGTTGTATGCCTGGGATCAGTCCAACTGCTTTCGTGAACTGGTGAGTGATGGGACGGATGGAGCGAAGGTGTTGATATGGAATCTCATATTCAATTCTGGGAGGTGAGGAGTAACCAACTGCAAATTCATGTGAGAGGGAGTGTGAGTTACTGCCTTGACCAGATGATTGATGAGTGAGTGTGAAGGGAATTTCAACCATGTACAACTAGCTTCCCTCCTTCTAGCGCCAGAAATGTTGATGGTGTTGGACCCACCAACATTTAGGGGATCACCCCGGTGTGAAGTCCCAACTAGACGTAACACCGTTTGGTGTGGGATTCCCATCCAGTATGATGGCCTGGTTGCCATTATCTTAAGGATTTGCCTCAACTCTTGCTTGTCAGCACAAGAAAGTGGTCTACTTTGTCTTCGAGAAGTGAGGTTCATGTGCCTGGTGAGTGTAAGTGTACTTGTATTAATGGTTCTTTCACTATGAGGGGAAGAGAGTGAAGGTGAGTCCAGGTTTAAAGGGATCAGTCCCAATTCGGCTAGGAACAAACAACAGAAAAGGACATACACAGCTTCCGGTAGAGCAGTCCACTCGGATGTGATAGTCACAATGTATAAGGTAAGATAACACGCACAACACTCACGGATCAGTCTGAACAAGTGCAATGGTTGTTACAACAAGGTTCATGTGAAAGGTCTGTCTGATGTCTGACAAAGTAGTCGACACGGACAAGATAACATTAACAACATATACAACACATTTCCACTAATAAATTATGCATTAAAACAAATGAATTAGTTCAGATCTAGAACATGGGTTAAAGCAACATGCATTACAAGTATTAAAGATCAGCCTTACAACAAATACAATACATGTGTGAAAACGTGCTGGCCTGTTAACAGGCTTATGAATTAAGCGAAAGTTCCAAGACACATCGTTACACCATACATCACTAACCCCATCAACGGGATGTTGGAGCCACTACTTACTCCTCAAAGAAAAGATTACAGACTCTCTTGGCTATGTGGGAGGAGTTGAGGTGAAAAGTCCTTTGCATGTACAAACGAGGAGGTATTTATAGCCAAGGGTGAAACTAACCCTTGTGGATGTTCGACTACCCTCATGACCGTTTGACTTCCATGATGTTTCAACTTACATGACTATTTTCTCAACAAGTGGATCCCTTGGACTTCCATGTTACATCACATTGATTGACAACAAGCCCATAGTGGAGATGTGGGCGACATGACTCATGACGTGACTTGACATGACTTGACATGACAACGCTAGTACATTTGTGTTGCTACTGGAGTGCATGTCGAGCTATAGTGTTGTTGGGTGATGGATGTCTTCATGGTGTATCATAATGTCACCTCGACATGGCGAAATGTGCGGAGGCTTCGATGGTCATTGGTTTTCTTGATGAAGCTTTAGCACGTTGTTCCTTGCTTGCATGCTGGAAAGCTTGATAGGCTCATCTGTTCGTGAAGGTGCATGTTCGTCGCGTTCATTTGCTTTGCACGCTTTGTTCATTCGTCCATTGGTGAACCTGTTCTTCTGCATGTGCTCCCTTCATCCATCCCATTCATCGTCTTGTCATGTTCGTTGTTGTACCTATACCTGCAGTCGCTCATGATGAGACGACATCAAATCCAAAACCTCCTAGTCTACCATGACACATGATCATTCAGATGTAGGTGACCGAGAGAGGCAACAAGGCTATGAAGCGGGATGATGGATCTAGGCACTGTTGATCGAAACTACTCAAGAGTCACTGAGTAATGGAGACAGGCAATCTGAATCAACAGTGATTGTCTACGAGGTCTGGCTTGGCTAGGAGGAAAAATTACGCAAATTTTGGGAAGGGCATTCCAGGCTGCTGGAAGGCAAGGCAGGCATGCTCTCTGCATTTTTCAAAACAAACGGGCAGGAGGGCTGGACAGCCAGATTTGCGCAATTTTCTAGAGAAATGAGTCAGGCTGCATGAAGGGTCAACAGGCATGGATTCCGCAGTTTTTTGGGGGAAATGCCCGGGAGACTGGTAGCCAAAACTGCACAATTCCCAGAGGGAACTGCCAATTGGCTATTGGGTCAGTGGCAGCCAAAGTTGCACAATTCCCATAGGGAACTTCCAGTTGGCTGCTAGGGTCACTGGCAGCCAAAAATGCGTAATTCCCAGAGGGAAATTCCAGTTGGTTGTTGGAGTCATTGGCAGTAGAAACTACACAATTCTTGGAGGGAATTGTCAGTCTCCTACTAGAGCTTGCTAGCAAGGAAAACTACACTAAGGCCAGGAGGTCGAACTGTTGATCATTTCTGGTTAATTTATAAGCTAAGATGACTGATAGGAAGTTGAAGACCTACTCATGAACACAACGCAATTTCTAAGATCAGTTGGTCAACTGTCGGGATGACTGACTTGGAAAACTGCACAATTTTCTAAGGGAGACAACAACGAGCACTTGGTGTATGTTCCACCTGTCTATGAAATTTCCTCAGTCAGTTGAGTGGGTGAGGTCAATGGACTCTGCACAATTTTTGAGGGGAGCTAGTCCTAGGGTGACTGCCAGGTCTGATTTTCCAGGGGGTCAGCATGATAGTTGATTGAATTTCTTGCGGCTAGTGCAGCTTGAAAATACCAGCTTGGTGCTTCTGCTCTATTCTGGTTGACAGTTGATCGAGTCAATGGTAGGGCGTTGGTGCGACTATCAAAGGGGAGTCTGGTCTTCAGAACTTAAGCAAAAATGGCTAAGTGTGAGAACAATCAAAAAATGCATAAGTGATCATACGTACACACACTCGCGTGACTTGACGACGAAACGACCAAACCATTGAGACACACATGTTCAACATGACTGACCAACGGTGTAAGTGACAAGAGCGACACTCATGATTGATCATTCATTGATTGATATGATTCTTGCACGACAGTGAATCTGACTCCGTGTATGAGTGCGACAGATGCTTTCATAGCGAACATAACAAACACATATGCAGTGAAGCTTTGGGCATAACTAGAACATGGTCACAAGCATGACTTAGACATTAGCATGCAGAGACTTGAATGCAATCAACAAGAAAGGCAGATGAAAAGACTCACATGAGCTCACGGAGTGAACCTGAGTGTGTGCAATCATCAAGTGAAACTCTTCAAGGGAGGCTTGGAAATTGGTGCAGGCCAAAATTTTGGAGGGTGGTTGTAGCCGCTACAACATAAGTTATTTTTTC
The DNA here is from genome assembly GCA_000404065.3 of Pinus taeda. Taxonomy (NCBI): domain Eukaryota; kingdom Viridiplantae; phylum Streptophyta; class Pinopsida; order Pinales; family Pinaceae; genus Pinus; species Pinus taeda. Next base: position 15,183 of record APFE030309461.1, read on the forward strand.
CCTTGCAAATTTTTGATACAAATCTAAAAGGTAATAGAATTCTCTATGTTATGCAACCAACTCACAAAATAGAAGAATGAGATAGATCAACGGCTTCAAAATTAGCCTCTTCGAGGGGGTAACCTCCTTTACATTACACAAATGAACAATTCTTGGATGATACAAATGACAATACCTCCTTTCTATATATAGGATTCGAAGGGGTCACAATATAATCAAAGATGAGATAACAATAATAATGTAAGGGCACAACAATAACAATAGTGGGCTTCCTTGGGGTACAATAATAACAATATGGGGACTACATGGGCACAACAATAACAATAAGGGACTACAATGACAATAATAATAAGGGAATACACTAGTATTATAAGGACCAAACATGCCCCTCTCCTTAAAAAAACTGTTGTCCTCAATGACTGAGTAGTTTTGGATGATTTTGTATAAAATTATCATCCTCCCATGTGGAATCTTTAGTGGATAATTTCTTCCACTTGATGACATAATCTGAATTGATCGATTTCGTAGCTGGCAAGTTCTTGTTTCAGTGACTACTTCAGGTTCCAATATGATTTTTCCTTCCTCGTCGAGTTCTAGCAATATTGTTTGAGTTGGGAGCTTGTCATCTATAACCTTCTATGAGCATGAAACATGGAAAACTGGGTGCACTCGGGAAGATGCAAGAAGTTCCAATTTGTATGCCATAGTACCAATCTTTTGCAACACCTTGTACAGACCATAATACTTTGGTGATAATTTATTAACCTTCTTAGCTTGCTTGAGGGACATTTTCTTATATGGTTGTAGCCGTAGGAATACCCAATCACCTACATCAAAACTTCTTTAGTTGCGATGTTGATTTGCCTGTTGTTTCATTCTATTATGTGCCAACACGAGGTTATCCTTTAAGAGTTTGAGGACTTTTTGTTGATGTTTGATGTGATGTTCCACTGCTTGAACCTTAGAAATTTCTCTTAAATATGATGTGATGGATTTTGGTTGATATCCATAAAGTGTCATAAATGTGGTCTTTTTTGTTGTTGTATGGAAGGAAGTGTTATACCACCATTCAGCTAGAGGCAACCATTTGACCCATTGTGTCTGTTTATCAGATAAAAAGCAACGAAGATATCCTTCCAAACATTTTTTTATTATCTCAGTTTGCCCATCAGATTGAGGATGATAAGATGAGCTATGAGCTAACTGAGTACCAAGGCAAGAAAATAATTCTCTCCAAAAATTTCCAGTGAAAATGGGATCTCTGTCACTTACAATAATCTTTGGATTTCCATGTAGCTTTTGAATTGTTTCCATAAATGTCCTGGAAACTGTACTGGCTTTAAATGGATGTGATAATGCACAAAAGTGTGCATACTTGGTAAGTCTGTCAACTACCACCATGATGACACTCTTTCCTTCAGGCTTGGGTAAACCTATGATAAAATCCATTGAAACCTCCTCCCAACGTTGGCTTGGAATGGATAAAGGTTGTAATAGACCCGGTGTCTTAATTGTTTCAACTTTATTTTGTTGGCAAACCAAACATTCCGCCAAAAACTTTTGAATATCTGATTTAAGGCCATCCAAAAAAAAATCCTTCTTAACCCTGTGGTAAGTTTCTAAAAATCCTGAATTCCCTCCTAAGGGAGAAGTGTGTAATTCCATAAGAATCTTTTGTTTTAGCTGGGAATTCTTACAGAGGTATAAGAGATCTTTGTACCATAATGAATCATTTTGCCAGCTAAATGTATTAGATGTACTAGAATCTTGTTGTAACTTTCGAATAAGTGCCCACACGTCTTCATCATTCTTCCATTCCTCCCTTGCTTCGTTTATCCAATCTGGTTGGATAATAGAAATGGCGCATAACAATGCTTCCACATCCCCATCCTTTCTTGATAGTGCATCTGCCACCACATTTTGCTTCCCTTTTTTGTATATGATTTCAAATTCATAACCCAACATCTTTGTGACACACTTTTGTTGCTCTTCAGAGGATAATATGTGTTCTAAAAAGTATTTAAGGCTATCAAGGTCTATTTTTACCTTGAGTCGCCATTTCTTAAGTGCATGTAGTATTGCCAACATTTCCTTCTCATAAATAGCTTTGCGTAAAAACTTTCCCTTGATTGGACAACTTTCAAAAGCAATGGGTTTTTCGTCTTGCATTAAAACAACACCAATTCCATTTCCTGAAGCATCACATTCCACAATAAAGGTTTTTGTGAAGTCTAGTGTAGCTAAGACCGGTGCTTGGCACATTGCCTCTTTAAGATGTTCAAAGGCCTTTGTTGCTTCTAGAGTCCATGAAAAAGCATCTTTCTTCAATAATGTTGTTAGAGGTGCTGCTATTCTCCCATAATTCTTAACAAACTTGCGATAATACCCTGTCAACCCAAGAAATCCTCGCAGATGCTTTATGGATGTGGGATTTTTCCATTCCTTAATGGCTTTAATTTTGCTAGGGTCTACCTTAACTCCTTCATGAGATACAATATGACCCAAATATTCCACCTCCTGGACTCCAAAGAAACATTTGGATCTTTTTGCATATAATTGTTTCTCCTTCAATAGTTGTAGCACCCTGTAACATGTTCAACATGATCCTTCCAAGACTTGCTATAGATTATTATATCATCAAAAAATACTAACACAAATTTTCTAAGGAAGGGTTTGAAAATGGAATTCATCAAACCTTGAAAAGTAGAAGGTGCATTGGTAAGGCCGAAAGGCATGACCAAAAATTCATAGTGACCCTCATGGGTTCTAAATGTTGTTTTCAGAATGTCTTCAGTCTTCATTCTAATTTGATGATATCCTGAGTGAAAATCCAACTTGGTGAAGTAAACCGATCCATGCAATTCATCCAATAATTCATCAATGACAGGAATGAGAAACTTATCTTTAATAGTGAGCTTGTTGAACTCCCTATAATTCAGACACATGCGCCATGATCCATCCTTCTTGTGCACTAATACTACTGGAGCAGAGAAAGAAATTTTCCGAGGTTGAATTATACCAGCCTCTAGCATTTCTGCAACCATACGTTCAATTTCACTCTTTTGGGCATAGGGATATCTGTATGGCCTGATGTTTGGAGGAACACTTCTTGGAATAAAATGAATAGCATGATCATGATAATGAATAGGTGGGAGGCCTTTGGGAGTCTCAAATACCTTGGAATTATTGTCCAAGATTTTTTGGAGATCTGGGGAAATAGAAGATTTCGATGTGGGAACCTCTAGCAAACATAATTGTGCAATTACGCCACGTTGTTATTTCTTTAGAATCTTTGTCATGTTGTTAGAGTTGATTATCTTTCCCGATTTCCCTGCGATACCCCTTAATTCAACTTCCTTTCCTTTTGAAAAAGAATTCAAGAAAAGTTCTTGAAAATTAAAAGCTATCGTACCCAGAGATTGTAGCCATTGGACTCCTAGTACAACATCAATACCACCCATTGGAATGGAAAGCATAGGAATACTCAACACATATTCTCCCATGGATAGCTTGATATTATGGCACTTTCCAAAGAAATCTATGGTTCCTCCATTTGCAACCATCACTTTACACTCTGGTGTTGGATACAGGAAGCAATTCAATTCCTTCGCTATCTTACAATGAATTAAATTATGGGTACTGCCCGAATCAATCAACACTATTACCTTTTTCTTCATGATAGTTTGAAGAGTGTTAATTTCATCCAATGCATTACAAGATATGGTCGGATTCATTTCATCTTTCTCTAGGGTTTTTTCTTGGTGAGTATCCTCTTCTTTTGATGTTTCTTGTTCCTTTTCTTCTTCCTCTTCACAATCTATGTAAAATAATTTCTTCTCAACACACTTATGACCTAAGTGTATTTTCTATCACAACTGTAATAAATCCCTTTTGCTCTTTTTTCTTCCAATTGTTGTGGTGTCAACCTTGTAGGTTGTGGAAGCCTAGGAGAAAAAACACTTCCATCTTTACAATTGTGATTGGTAGGCTTCCTTGTTGCCAGAATTTTGCTTTCAATTTTTCTTGCCAACCTGAATGTCTTCTCTAATGAATCAGGTTCCTAAAGGCGAACCTCATGTTGGATTTTATCCTTTAAAGTCCCTCTAAAAACATCAACCCTATGCTCCTCTGGAATATCTTTTACCCTTATATTCAATTTTTGGAAGTCCTCAATGTGCTCCACCATTGAACCCTTTTGTTTGAGATTTATCAATAAGCTAAAAAAGGTGTTTCTTTTTGTATCCTCATAATCTGCTATCATTTCTTCTGTAAAAATTTCCCAAGTGACAATTTGTTTACGAGAGAAAATCCATCGATACCATACAAACTAATTGGGTTCCAAATATAAAGTTGCAATGCGTACCTTTTGTGTGTTTTTCACACTATGGAGATCGAAATATTGCTCCATCTGTAGTATCCATGTTATGGGATCCTTGCCATCAAACTTCCTCATATTGATCTTTGGAACATGGTGGTTCTTCAATCCAATGTTAGAGTCTATGAAATCATGACTAACATTTATTTGTTTTCTCATCATGAGTTTCCTCTACTACCTTTTCGCTATTAGGAAGCATTTCTTGTAGCAACTTTGCCAAACCGTCTTTCAAACCTTCCATGTCTTTCTTCAAATCTTCAATGTTTTATTGTAAACCATTCATCTTTGCTTCCATGCCATCCATCTTAGCTTCCATGCCATTCATCTTAGTTTCCAAACCTTTCTTTAAACCATCCATCTTAGCTTCTGTTACTTTTTGTGAGAGTGAAATTTGTTGCACTTGGTCTCGTAATTTTGATATATCATGTTGCATTTCTTCCTCTTCTTCATGAACCATGCTAGAGATTTCAAGTTTCTTACTAGGTGTTCCCATTTTATTTCTTTAGGGCATCAATTAATGACAAATATGCTTCATTGTGCCCTTTGAATCACTTCAAGCAATTTTTTCAAACCAAACTTATGCAAAAAATTTAAAAAGACTACATACATTTTTTCTCTTTGTAGGAGCTCGATATTGAATCTATTGTATATCTGTAATTTAGGATCCCTAAGGTCTGAAATCTCATCCTCTAATATCCATCTGTGTCCTCTTTCCAGCCCCACAAGTTTGATCCAAGTTGAATTCTCCAAGAAAGAGTTATGTCAAATCTCCCACAATGACCTAATTATAGAATCGTTCAGTAGAGTGAACTTGTACGAAGTTCCATATGTCATGTTTTCCACCTTCAGACCTGAAAATGATACACAAAAATCTATATTCTATCCTATTTTTGTAACTGTTTACGAAATTTCAATCCGATGCTAAGAGAAAACGTTATAACGATTTTCCCAAGGTGACTTGTTTGAGATTGAATTCAAGAGCCTACACAAACCCTAACTTCCCTAGTTCATATATCCGACAATGTAGCGATACAAGATCTAAAATTCATTCCTGAGGTTCATCATGATTTCGACTCAAATGGGTTTTAATTGCAGCTTTTGAAGCTTCGTATAAAAAAAATTATAGCGAAACTTCCACAATGACCTGTTTGAAGCAGCAAAACCCTAGAATCCAAAGCTCTGATACCAATTGTTATGCAACCAGCTCACAAAATAGAAGAATGAGATAGATCAAAGACTTCAAAAGTAGCCTCTTCGAGGGGGAAACCTCCTTTACATTACACAAATGAACAATTCTTGGATGATACAAATGACAAGACCTCCTTTCTATATATAGGAGTTTAAGAGGTCACAATATAATAAGAGCTGACATAACAATAATAATGTAAGGGCACAACAATAACAATAGTGGGCTTCTATGGGGCACAATAATAACAATATCGGGACAACATGGGCACAACAATAACAATAAGGGGCTATAATGACAATAATAATAAGGGAATACACTAGAATTATTGGGACCTAACACTCTCAATACAATTTGATGGAAGCTCCCCTCCAAGGAGTGTGATTTATTGTTATATGTGGCGTCATTTCCCCACGGGGCCCCAAACCTTTGTCCCACACATATTAGTGCACAGAGGAAACAAAGGGAGGATGTATGAAACCTCTAACTATTTGACAACCAAAACAAATAAATAAATATACATAGGGGAAAACAGTGAGAAGGTTACCTATTTCCTCCCACAAAACCATTTGCACCAACCCATGCGATTGAGAGAAAACCTAGTAAAACCATATGAGAGTGATCGGGGCCTCCCCTATCTCAACTGTGCCTTAACAATAGAGCCATATGGAGTAGAAAACTTGTCATTTTGTGGTTGAATATAATCACTACAAGGATTCAAGCCAGAGGTGAGATTGCTATATCCATAAACAAGACTCTCATCCTCCAAATTTGATACGCCACAACACAAAGAAAACCTCGATGCTCTAAGTGAAATTCCACTATGAAACCATCCCTTGATCAATGTTGAAGAGGGAAAGGCCACATTACTCTAAAGTCCCTTGCATTGGCCTATGCGACAAATAAACCATCAACAATGGCTCCATCTTTCCTGCACTAGTCCAAAACCCTATGAAAATGCACTATCATCATCCTTTCCCTTCTGATTTAGTGATTGTTTATCAACCTAGGGCTCTCAGTTGCTTGCTAGTTGTGCTCATACTACGAGAATTCTTACATCTCATTAATCATTATTTCTAAAACATATTTTACTCAAACCCTTCTCCAAAATATTATAAAAGTTCTCATAGTACCTTTAGCTCAATGAGGTAGTTTTGTGATGCCAAATAAGAAATTCCTTAGTCAAGGTAGTTATAGTGGTGCTTAAGAAGTGCCTACCTTGGTCACTAGTCAAACTCCTTGGGAAATTGAACATTGTGATAATATTCTTTAAAAAAAATGGTTACATTATCATTCAAACAATATTATGTGGGTCCAACTTCTTCCCATTTTGTAATGCAATCAACTATCATAATGATATATCAAGCTTTAGAATGGAAAACAAGATGGTTAATACATCCCTTAAAGTCAACAACTCAATTCTCATAAACTTTCAAAGAATTTATTAGATTTATGGGTAGTTTATCTCTCTTGGAAGGTTTACCTACTCACTGACAACATCACATGTTATAACATACTCCTTAGAATCCTTAAATATGGATGTCTTCTAAAGACCATCCTATACAACTTTACAATTTGTTGCATTTTCTCCAACATGGCCTCCCACAGTTCTCTAATGGCATTCCCATAGAATATCCTTCATTTCATGATCCATTTCACATTGTCAAAGAATATTATAAATCCCCAATTTGTGTATCTATCCTATGATTATATAATAACTATAGCTCATACCACTAAGTGACCATTTTATGTTATGAAATAATCTTCAAGAGTAGAAATAGTACTTAAAAACAAAGCAATATTTATTATATAGTCAAGGACAACTTATGCTTCAAATATATATGCATCTAGAAACTAATCATCCACTACACCACATGATTATTGTAAATTAGGCCTAGAGAGGTGACAAGACCCTACAATATGCTTAAAATGTTTAACACGAGTTCAAATAAGAATTTCTAAAAGAACAATGCAACTAGTTGCAAATATGGCACTCCATAACATGCCTTTATGATATAAAACATCATTAGGGTAATTAATATGGAGTGTGTAGCATTAATTTCCTTTTTACTTTTGAATTGTATGCACTTCCACTTGTAACCAGTATGATGCCTTGAATTTTAAATGATGATCTTTATCAGATTGGCATGTATATTGTGTTCTCATCTCATTTGTCCATGGTGCCTTCAATCCTACATGTGACAACATTGGTTTGAATATTTGCCCTTTTGTTGTGTGATTGTCACATTTGATAGAACTCCATGCTTGCAGAGCCTTGGGGTATGTCCACGAAGCTTTGAACAACATTGTCTAATGGTGTATTTTTTGGAATAATTTGGATTGATAAAGTTCTAATAATGTTGGAAGATTCTCTCACTATTATTGTGAAAGTGATGTGTCTATCTTTCAACAAAAATTAAAACAACCTTAATACATTGCAATTAGTTTCATTTCATTATTAGTGGCAATCCTCAAAGCCTAGACAAACTCTACCTCCTTTTATCCCTCAAAATATTGAATAATTTTCTCACTTTTTGAGACAGGTTTTCGGCGATAATCACATCAAAATTCATTTGTCGACGTGTTCGAACCAGCAAGTGTGGTTCATCGTCAGGCAAAGATAAAGAACCATATCAAGGAAATAAGTTAAATAGAGAGACCGATCATTCAAACGGATAGAAATAAACATCTACTTCAACTACTTTTGATAGAATGAAATATTAAAAATATAATTGCTGCACCTAGAGGAATTTTGCAACCCAATATGGGAGAGATATTGTCACATAATTGCGTCAATATGCTTTCTACAACCTAGTATGGGAGAGAAGTTTTCACATAATGTTACATTTAAAAATAATAAAGGAATACTTATGATCTAAGGGATCCACAAAATGCTCAAAAATTACAGTTTTCAAATTCTCTCGAAACTAGAGCCAAATCATAGAGCTCTTCATTTTGAGTCCAATGATACTTGAATCATCACAATCTGAAACTGTATGAAAAAGTCATCGCATTCTGAAGTTTTGGGCAAACAGGAAAAAAGTGAAAGTTGTAGGTTGACTGTGTAGGGTACGGATGTTGATGTGGCAATTTGTACGCTGACATGGTGCTAATGTCATATGTTAACTAGGTTTTATGGATGGAAAGTGGACCAATGGTATGAGGGCATGTGGTGCATGGTTTTTGGTCATATTGTTGATTTGGTGGACTAATCATAGGTCACCACATGGGCCAATCAGAGGGCACCACATGTCCCTATAAAAGGATGCCAAGTGGCCCTGGTATTGGAACCAAAAATTTGTTAATATATTGACCAACCTCTGATGAAATCAATCACACGACCTCTTTTCAATGAAATGACTACCTAACCAATAGGTCACATGTAACGTTCATTAAACCACAGGTCAAGCAATATATTTATGAGTACAAATTTGGTGGTTTGGGAGAGGGTAGGGTTGGAAAGCGCACACGACTGACCTAGTCATTAGTTATAAATATATTGTGTGTGACCAGGAGTGGAGTGCCAAGACTGGGTGCATGGCACCACCACCCATGCCCATGGCTCGTAGCCATATGTGTGCATAGAAATTTCGGTGAAAGAGTAGGGGTCATGCACATGGCGTTACCACCTGCACCCCTGTCCATGTGAATTTTAATATATGACAGCATGTGGACCAAATGCAGGGCCAATGACCCAACAAAAATATTTAATACATTAAAAGAACAACGTGCCCAAATTGTTAACCCTGATGGATCGATCCTGGGACCTTTGGGTTCCAAACCAATGCGCCCATCCAATAGGCCATGAGCGTGTTTGTTGAACAATTGGCATGGAATTTTGTTTTTGTTGCAAAGCTTACAACAGTTTTGGAAAAAGGGGTGTATTTTGGCCATTTGGAAGCCTTTTTTAGCTCAAAAAGATCCTAAATGGGGCTTTTTGAGCATTATGGACAACGTGGGAGTGTTATTTTTTAAGTTTGAAGCTATAAATTGATGTAATTAACATTTGAGCATTTTAATAAAGCAATCACCAATGGAAGCTCAACCCAGAGATGTAGTCCAAGATGGGTGAACTCTGTTACCAATTTTATCTTGTTTTATGCTACATTTTTATCCTCTTGTTACTGTAAAGTTTCTGCAAATTAACTTAAGTTTGTGTAATTTTGCAATTTTAATCCGCTTCCTAAAAGGACATTAAAAAAATTGCAATTTAATCAATTAAACCTTCACTTTCAGTTTTGGATCAGTTTGGTATCAGAGCATGGTTTTTGTGAAGGTTTGAAGGAATTTGCAAGGTTTTTGAATGCTTACAAGGTCTAGATTGCGAAGAGGACAAAGAGCACTTGAAGAACCTAACCCTTAAGTTAGATAAAAAAGACCACATACTCCATAAGTAATGGCACATGAAGAAGGACAAGGACAAGAATTTATGTCTGAAGATGAGAGAGCTTTCAGAAAAGATTTCTTTCATATGACTGAGATGGTGAAAGTGTTATATAATGAAAGAACAACATGGTTCCAAGGAGAAAGTTCTAATCAACGAAAAGGGGATGGTGATAATGAGACAAGCCTCCAACTCCTCCTCTTCCTTCACCTCCATCCTCACCTCCTTATTCAATTGCTTCTTCACATAGACCAACTCCTCTAACATCTCCATGAGGACATGCTATTTCTCCTTTGCTTAAGTTTGATGTCAAGTTTGAATTGTCAATGTATAATGGAGAAGTAAATTTTGAAAAGTTGGATAATTGGGTTCGTCAAATTGAATTTTATTGAAAGATCCAAAAGATTAACAATAATGTCATAAATATCCAACTTGCTTCTCTTTGTTTGGAAGTTGCAGCTCTTATCTGTTGGAAAGCCACAACTCAAGAAGATTTGAAGAAAAGTGGTAAAATTATCTCTTCTTTGAAAAATTTTATAGCTTCATTAAGGAAGCAATTTTATCCATTAGCTTACATGCAAAAAGAAATAATGTATTGGAAAATTTTTAGACAAGCTAAAGGTCAGAGTGTCCAAACACACAAGAATTTAGGAAAAGAGCATTAATCTTGGGTGTTTATTTGACCTCACAAGATACTCTCCTTAAATATATAGGTGGATTGCATAGTTATTTGAGACAAACTATACTTATGTTTAATCCCAACAATCTAGATGGCGTATGTGTTCAGGCTACTCATTTATAATCAAAAGCCAAGAATGTTCCTCAAGAGTCTAACATGAAACCCTTTAAATCTAGAGACAAAGGAAAGGGGAAAGCTAAAGGAAAGGGCTAGAAGAGTGCTACAGTCAAGAAAGATGGAGAGAAACTTACTTGCAAATATTGTTCAAAACATGGCTGTGATGAAGACCATTGTTGGAAATTACATTCAGAATTGAGACAAAAGAAGTTTAATCACAAGGGGAAACAAAATATTGTTGCTACAACTCAACAAGATCTAGGATCTGATCCAGGTGATGAAACTACAATCACCACCATGGGGATGAAAGGTATAGCTTCTAATGCAAGTACTAATTCTTCTAGCAAGCCTATTGAATCTCAAAATGATAAAGAAAGAAGTGAGATTTTTCATATCAAGGTCATTACAAAACATACAAAGGTTGATACATTATTTGATAGTGGATCTCAAGTCAATATTATTTCTGAAGCAAATGTCAAGAAACTTAATCTAGAGACTACACCTCATGCAAAACCTTACCCTTTGGGTTGGATATTTGATGATGACAAATTGCAAGTAACAAGAAAACATAAACTCAAATTTTCCATCACTGCTAATTTTATAGATGAGGTTGAGCTTGATGTTGTACCACTTGACATTTGTGGGATTTTCTTAGGGAGTCCATATTTATATGACCGAAAATCCATATTATATCATCATGAGAAAAAGTATCATCTTTTCAAAGATGGAGTTGAGTATATTGTTAGAACACATCACAAGAAGATGAACTTATCTCTTGTTAGTGCAGGACAATGAAAAGGCTTGTGAATGCTAATAAGAATTTTGTGTTGTTGATAATAAAAGCTAAAGATACTATTAAATTTGAATCTTTCTCAGGATGTGATTCTAAACTCAAGCATGAATTGGTTGAAGTTGTTAATACTTATGACAAGATGTTTCAGGAACTTGAAGGGTTACCTCCAAAAAGAGGAATCGAACATGAGATACAATTGCAGTAGGATGAACCACTTCTGAATATTGGCATGTATATAATGTCAGTTTTGGAGAATGCAGAGATCAAGAAGCAAATCCAAGAGCTCTTGACAAAGGGGTCATAAGACCTAGGACATATCCTTGTGGATCTCCTATTGTTTTGGTTCCAAAGAAATATGGTACATGGCGCATGTGTGTGGATTTTGAAGCTTTGAACAAGATCACGATAATGAATCGTTATCATCTTCCTCACATTGATGATTTGTTAAATCAGTTAAAGGATGTTGTTTATTTTACTAAGTCAGACTTGAGAATTAGTTATCATCAAATAAGGATTGTTGAAGATGATATTTGGAAAAATTATTTTAAGACAAAAAAATGATTGTTTGAATGGTTAGTTATTTTGTTTAGGCTTTTTAATGCACCTGCTACATTCATGAGAGTTATGAATGATGTATTGCGACCATTCCTTGATGATTTTTTCATAGTCTACTTAGATGATATTTTGATTTTTAGTAAGACTCTTGAAGAGCATGTAAAGCATGTAAAGCAAGTTTTATATGTCTTGAAAAAGGAAAATTTGTATTGGAAGATGTCTAAATGTGAATTTGGGAAAATGTCTTTGGTTTACTTAAGACATATTGTAGGAGGTGATGAATTGAATATTGATCCCTCCAAAGTTTAATTAATTGCAAATTTTCCTAAACCCAATAATGTAACAGAAGTTACGAGCTTTTTGGGAGCAACCCAAAATTGGAGAAAATTTATCTCTAACTTCTCATCTATTACAGCACCATTGCATTCTTTGACATGTGTGAATCAGGTCTTTTAGTGGGGAGGCAAGTAACAAAATGCATTCGACACTTTGAAAGAGAAAATCAATACAACACCAGTTCTAGCACTTCCAGATATTAAGCAGCCATTTGAAATTCAAACCGATGCAAACGAATATGTTATGGGAGCAGTATTAATGTAGCATGGTAAGCCAATATGTTATCATTCTAAGACCTTTTCCAATGCAGTAATTCACTATCCAACTTATGATAAAGAGTTGTATGATTTGGTACAAAGCATGAATAATGGAAGCATTATTTGATGGGTAAAGAAATGATTATTCATACTGACCATCAACCTTTGCAATATCTTCAATCACAAACCAAGCTACAACAAGCTAGACATTTCAAATGGATGGGATTTCTACAACAATTTCATTTTGTCATCAGGTATAAGAAAGGTATTTACAACAAAGTTGTAGATACGTTGTCAAGGCATATTGTTAACGCATCTATAATTCTCAAGCATAACTCAATCATGCATGAAATTTATATTGAAAAATATGCTCAAGATGAATATTTTAAAGATTTTTATGCAACTTTGAGTCAAGGTAATCATGTTGAAGAGTTAGATTATCATGTTCATAATAACTTCTTGTATCATCTTGGCAAGTTGTATATTCCACATGGTGAAAGAGTTAATGTCATAAGGGAAACCCATATTTCTTTTATTGTTGGTCACTTTGGTGTAGGCAAAACAATTGCTTAGATACAAAGGTATTGTTATTGGCCTCGTATGAATAAAACTGTACAAGATATGTAAAAGGATGTTCTATGTGTTCTACTAGTAAGCCAATTAATAGGAAATTGGGTTTGTACACTCCACTTCCTAACCCTTCTCATCCTTAGTAAAGTGTTTCTATGGATTTTGTAGGGGGGCTATCTATGTCTATAAAAGGTCATGAATATTTATCTGTGGTAGTGGATAGATTCACAAAAATGTGTGTGTTAATGCTTCGTAAGAAATAGGTCACAGTTGAACAAACTGCATAGATGTTCTTCCAAAATGTATGGGTTCACTTTGGGTTACATACTTATATTGTTTTTGATAGAGGTTCTCAATTTATCAGGAAGTTTTGGTCAAGTTTGTGGGAACTCATGGACACAAAGTTGAATAAGAGTACAACATTTCATCCACAAACCGATGACCAAACATAAGTAATGAAAAGAACAATAGTGCATCTCCTTTGAGGATATTGTGGTAAGCATCCTAAACTTTGGGCTGAGCATTTGCATTACATCCAACATGCCTACAATATTCCCAAGAATTCATCTACACAAGTATATCCATTTGAAGCTTGTTTGGGTTATTTTCCAAAGTCTCATTTGGATTTTATCTTTGGTAAAGGTATTGTAGTAGATGGACATAGTGATGTGGACAAAGCCAGACATTTCATTGAACAAATCCAGTTAGTGCATCAAAGGGTATAGGAACAGTTGGAGAAAAGTTAAGCCAAGTACAAAGAAAGGAATGATAAGCATTAGCTTGATCATGATTTCCAAGTGGGAGATCAATTTTGGTTGTACATCAGCAAGAAAATATTACAGGGTGAAGGTAAAAATATCAAATCAATTAGATATGGTCCTTTAAAGATTTTGCAAAAGATTGGTAATAACACTTTCTAATTATATTTTATACCTTACATGCAAATCTATTATGTTGTGAATGTGAAAAACTTGAGATTGTATGAGCCTCCAATGATCGTTGATCAAGAAGAGAATGTTCAGATTCCATCTATAGAATATTTTTCTCTTGAATATTTGAATGAGATGCAAGAAGACGCTATTCTTGATATGAAAATAAGGACTCCACGCAAGGGTAATATGGAGTATCTTCATGTGGGTCTCAAAGGTACCAATCCAAGCAAATCAAGGTTGATAGAGATCAGAAAAGTGAGGGAGTTGTACCCTCACTTACTTGTTGAGTGAAAATAGACTTTCAGTGGTCCAAAAGATTCTAGTGGGGAGGAGTGATCCAGGGGATCTAGAAAATGCTAAAAAAGTGCTCAAATTATCCCAAAAACAACGCCAAATTATAGATCTCATCGTTCTGATTCCAACAACGCTTTAATCAATTGAATCTGACACTGTATGAGCAAGTTATCACGTTCTAAAGTTTTGAGAAAACATGCAAAAGGTTAAAGTTGCAGGTTGAGTGTGCATGTTATGGATGCTAAAGTGGAAGTTCATACACTAATGTGGTGCTAATTTCATTTGTTGACTGGGTTGTACGGATGGCAAGTGGACTAATGGCGTGAGGGCAAATGGTGCACATTATCGGGTGTATATTGATTTTATGGACTAATCATAGATCACTACATGGGCCAATTAGAGGGCGTCACGTGGCCTTATGAGCTACCAAGTGGCCTTGGTATTAGAGCCAAAAAATTGTTAATAGACCAACGAGCATCCGGTGAAATCGATCACATGACCTATTTTCAATGAAAGGAACACTTAACCAATAAGCCACATGTACCACTCATTAAACCATGGGTCAGGCAATATATTTAATGTGTATAGATTTGGCAACTGGGGAGAGGGTCTGACAGGTGGGTGCACCCGACTGACCCAGTTGTTGGTTATGTATATTGTATGTGGCGAGTGTGGAGCGTCAGGGCTTGGCGTGTGGGACCACCGCCCATGCGCATAGCCCGTGGCCATATGTGTGCAAAACGTTGGTGGAGGAGTAGGGGTCGGGCATGTGGCATTACTACTTGCATCCCTGGCCATGTGACTTTTAATATATGACTACGCGCGGACCAAGGGTGGGGCCAACGAACCAACAAAAATATTGAATACATTAAAACAATAGCACGCCCAAATAACCAACCCCGACAGACCGAACCTGGGACCTCTGGGTTCCAAACCAACACGCCCATCTAATAGGTGTTGGGTGTGGAGCTTGATTATCTTCTGTATTCAAAGGTTTCAGCCGAATGTATACCCCAGGAAGACTATACACCCCTCCACGTGGGGGGGCTAATCCCCCTCAGCTGGGGGGTCCGGGGGCCAGCGGTCCCCCGGTGGGGGTTTGGGGGCAGCACCCCCGAAGCTAAAAATAGATGTAAAATTGCCTTGTAAAAGTCTAGTAATTTCTAGTCAATTTGGGCCGTTCATTAGGCGAATGATCTGATGGTAGAAGTTATGTTTAATTTAGGGTTTTTTGCCCTAGAAGGCAACCCCTCACTATATATGAGGGAATTGTATTGCGTCTATATAGAAATCTATATTCTGAGTGAGGAAGAGAGAGGAGATTGAGAGCAAAGAGGGTGTTACAGCGGATTTGCTGTAGGTTGTATCTCTTCAGTTTATTGGATAATATAATAAAAGAAGGACTGGTTGTTTCTCCGTGGATGTAGCCCAAACTAGGTGAACCACATATATCTGTGTCTCTCTTATTTTATGCGTTTTCTGTGTTTATATTTATGCAATATTTTATGTGTTCCATTTCTCTGTAATATATAATTTTCTAACAATAGGCCACGAACATATTTGTTGAACAATTAGAAGGGGAATTCTGTTTTTGTTGCATAGCTTACAGACAATTTTGGAAAAAGGGGTGTATTTTGGCCATTTGGAAACCTTTTTTAGCTTAAGAAGAGCCTAAACGATGGTTTTTGAGCATTCTAGACAACGTGGGTGAGTTATTTTTCAGTTTGAAGCTTATAAACTGATGTAATTAACATTTGAGCATTTTAATGAAGCGGTCACCAATGGAAGTTGGATCCAAAGACGTAGTCCAAAATGTGTGAACTCCATTATCAATTTGCTCTTGTTTTATGTTGCATTTTTATCCTCTTATTTCAGCAAAGTTTCTACAAACTAACTTAAGTTTGTGTACTTTTGCAATTTTGATTTGTTGCCTAAAAGGACATAAACAAACCCACAATTTAATCAATGAAACCTTCACTTTAATTTTTGGATCAACTTACATTAACAAATTAAAAATAAGAGATAAATAAAATAAAGAGATAAAGTAATTGAAAAAAAAAAAAACTAATTTACTTTTTAGTAAGAGGAAGATATGTACTTTCTTCACTACTTAATATGACATTGACAGAAAATAATACTATTGATATGACATGATATTTAATTCATTTTATGTTTGGTTTACATGTAATATTTAAAAAATACATATTTTAATAATAAAAAAATATATTGCGAGTCATAAACAAAATATTTCATTGTCTATATTAAAGGAAAATAAAGTAATTTAAGTTTAAAAATTCTTATATTTTCTCTTCGCATTACTAGGGAGATGTATAATGTATTTCATTTTTAAGATAGAGTTGATATATAACATTTAAAACAAAGTTAATAGTAAAGAAAAGTTTAATATAGGTTACGTATCAAATATTTCAAATATTTCAACGTGCATGTCGAGTAAAAGATTTTAACATCAAACACATATAGAGAGATAAAGAGTGGGAGAATTCTTATTCCATTAATATGTGATTTCTAATTCAAAGTATGAGGGAGATTTGTAATCTTTTCAATGTTTAATTTGGATTTGATATATAATATTTTAATAGTTCAATGTGTGTATGCATATATGAGTGGGATTAATGGTTAAGAGCATGTGTTTCCTCCTAAGAGGTCACTGGTTCAAAAACCAGTTGGGGTAGAGTATGTATGCCTTCGTAGACTTAGCAGTGAATATCTTTGTGCGGAGGCAGGCCCCTTATCCCACAAACAAGGGGGTCTCATACACCAATTTTGTATCTAGCTTGGTCGTGACCTTAAAATTGGAGATATATATATATAGATAGATAGATAGATAGATAGATAGATAGATAGATACTCAAAACCAACATAGATTCATCTAACTTGGGATCTATCAATAACTGACAGAAATCAAATCTTTAGAGGTTCAAACTTTTCCTCAAGTATTACACTCAAAAATAGATTTGCATCTTGAGGTAAATCTAGATTATATAGATATATGTTGATATAGTTTTAATTAAATTATTATACTTTTATTTTAAAAATTAAATAAATAAAATATATTTTGAAAACCAAAATTAAAAGTTATTATTTTTTTATTAAGATTTAATATTTTTATGGATTCGAATTTGATTAATAACATATTTTGAAGCGTTGAGAATATGTCGTTTGGTAATGAGAAGACATTTTTAAAGTAAATATAAAAATCAAGTTGCTTTGTGTGATAAATGTTGTAAAGCTGAAAATATAAGGAATGGAGTATCATAAATTACTCTAAACGCCAAGCGGGTTTTAGAAGGCATCACTCAACAACAGGCCACCTCATTACGCTTAGGATCATTGTGGAGGAATGTCGTAATGATAAATCCAATCTCTTTTGTTGCTTTGTGGACTTTAGAAAGGCTCTTGATACGGTTCCTAGAAAAAACCTTTGGAATAGATTAGAAGAGCTAAAGGTTCATTTTGCACTGAGAGTTATCGCTATAAGGTTATACGAGAATGTAATTGCCAAGTTAAAGAGCAATGAGAGGTGGTAGAAAGATATTAAGTGTAATATCGGAGTTAAACAAGGTTGCCCCCTCTCCCCTACCCTATTTGGCATTTACATTGACAAGCTCGAAGGTTTTTTAGAGGAAGCAGGATGTGCTGGCACGATCTTAGCTGGGATAGTTGTCATCCTCCTTCTCTATGCTGACGATATTGTTCTCCTTGCAAGGTGTCAGTCTGATCTTGATAAGCAACTTAGGCTTCTTCAGGATTTCTGCTCTACCATGGTTATCACTGTTAACACTGACAAAACAAAAGTTATGATTATCAAATACAAGAAGGACACCTACACTAATTTTATGTATGACAATAATAACTTGGAGGAAGTTTATTCTTACAAGTACCTAGGAATTGATATTCATCACAATCTCAACTGGAACTATAGCATTGAGAAATGGATTAATGGGGGGTGGAAAGCTTACTTTGGTCTTGAAAATAATTTTAAAATGGCAAACCTCGTAGTGTGGGATAAAAAGAAGTTCCTCTTTGAAACTTTAGTGACTCTTGTTATCTTATATGGATGTGAGATTTGGGGTTGCAGCATCTCTAGAGAATCTTGGAGAAATATTGAGCAAATCCAAAAGCACTTTATAATGTATAACCTGAAAATTAAAAGCAATACACCCTATCCTATTCTCGTTATAGAAGTAGGTCTTTCCCCTATCAAGAACCTAGCTATGACTAGGTTTCTGTTGTACAAGCACAAGCTCAATAACATAGGAGATCACAAACTTCCTAAGCTAGCTTCAAATTCTAGCCAAAACCACCGAAGGCTGAAACGAGGGTGGTATAAAGACACGAGGGCTTGGTTAAACCATTGGGAGATCAACAAGAATGATGCATTGCAAAACATTAATAACATTAAAAATATTGTTACTTCTAAGTTCAAAGAAAAAATGTGGTGTGAGAAAGATTTAGCAGCTAAAAGAAAATTAAGTTAATATAAGAAGGTCATCAATCCCACCCTAGAAGATCAAAAGTATCTCTCTGTTTTAACTAGATCAAATAAGAAAATTAATATAACGAAGATTAGAACGAACTCTCATGAGCTCCATAGTGAAATACGTCGTTGGGCAGTTCCTAAAACACCATGGATGGAAAGGATCTGCCATCTCTGTGAGAATAGGAACATCGAGGATGAAAACCACTTCCTCTTAGAGTGCCTTGCGTATAACCACATTAGATCTCAGTTTCATAATCTTTGTCACAATACTGACCTCCCTAGCCTTTTACGATGTCAAAATTATAGTGAGCTTGGGAGGCTTCTCTCCAAGCTTTTTGAGCATAGGAATAAAATCTTAAATCAAACTAAATAATTTGTTTATTTAGGTCTGATAGACCAAAATTTGGTCTCAGTGGACGTTAACCATCATCATCATCATAATATTTATGTAATTATTTCTTGTTTATGTGAGTTTGTATTTATTTAATTTTATTTTTCTTAAAACAATTTTTACATGGATGTTAGTGAAATTGTAGTTCAGAGTATGATTATATAAATGTATGTTTATGGACACTATATGTAAGTAGGGGATAAATATTAATTAAAATAAAATTTTTATTGAAATTATTATTAAATTTAATTTAAATTTTTTTTTGAAAATAGTTTATTTTTATTGAAATTATTTAACAAATTAAAAATAAAAAAAATTAATCTTCTGATCATTATAATTTTAGCATTTAAAAATATTAAATAAATTTTAAGAATTAATCTTCTGATCATTATATTTTTAGTATTTAAAAATATAAATAAAATTTAAGTCACATTTTTAAATAAATAAGATTGTTTGTTTTTTTTTTAATTAAATGTTAACAAAAGTGTGTTATTAAATTAATATTAGTGAAAAAGTATTTTAGTTAATACATAACATATGTTATATATTATCTATATAATTGTACATTAAGCATTTCTTTCACTCCATAATTCGGTACCAACAATTTGAGACCTTGCTCCACATGGTTATAAGGGACATACATGTCATCAATTATAAATTGTTTGTAGGTCAGGAAGACATCAAAAGGATGATTTGCAATCTTTGCTTCAACCTCAATGATATTTAAACTAGATTAGCTAGAGTGGAGAAATATGTAGTCTCTGGTTTGAACACTAAGTCAATGGTGGACCACGAGGCTCTTGTGATTATTAATGTGGCGCCTTTGACTATAGCACCTCCAGTTGGTACCTCACCTCATACAAATTCAATGCCACTCTCCCCAATTATCATCTCTAACTAGTCTCCATGGAAAAAACTACTACTACAAATAATGTGTTGGTGTTGGTATGGTTGGCTTGGTTTTTGTTGCACTCCTGGCTCTCACTTCAGGTCTAAAAGGCCTTTGTTTTAGTTTTTTTGATAGTGTAACTACTTTTGGCACATATCCTACAAGGGATTCCCCACTTGTTTTATAGTTCCTTGCTTCTTGTTTTTTGAATACAGTCATCGGTTATGTAATTTAATAATGATTAAGTGGTGACTACAGTTGGATAGCAATAGTGAGCGTGTCACTTGTTTTTTGCTCTCAATCATAGATAACGTAATTCATTTATGTTCATGGTGACTACAACTGAATAACATCAAGATGTGTCTCTAAGAAGGATACATGAATATCTTGTAGTCTAGTTTTTATTTTGAGTCATGGATTGATCTAGATGGCAAGATAGGCCTTGTATGGAACCACTATCAATGTAATACTTCTTTTTTCTAATAGAAATCATTTGTAGGAATTCAAAAAAGAAAAGTGTAATCATTTTAATATCTCCTATGGTTTTAATAAAATAATGGTAGCTACATAACACATGTTATCCATATAAGTGTACATTAATGAAAAAACAAAAGTGTATGTATTCTAATATATTTTGTCATTTTAATAAAATAATTATCATTATGTAGAGTATTTATAATTGAGTATATATTAAAATATATGGTGTCCCTTCATAAAGAGATAAATTAAATATAGGCTCCGTATAATTAATGGTAAACAATTTGTAATTGAAGATACATTAAAATGCATGTTGCCCTTTCACAAAGAAATATGATTAAGATATTGTAACACACCCAAAGGTGATTATAAGTTAGACCTGGTTCCTTAGATGTGGCAATGAGAATGGGGTTTGAGAGTTGGTCAACTATTTGTAAGGGTGACACTACCCTAAGGTTTATAAGTTACATACGTTAGGTCCATTTTAAATTCTTTTGGGCTAGATAAAATGCAAGGGTATCTCATTCTAGATGATAGAAGTAATGCAAAAGCAAGTGAAGGAACGATGAAGGGTCATTTAGCCACCACAACCTCTGACACTGGACCTACCCAATATGACATTATTGTTGCAAATATTTTATTGAATTCAATGCTATATCTAACAAGTCATATTGTAAGGTACATTAGTCCTAGAGGACTTATTGGATTGTCAAGTGTCCTACTAAATCATGTGCCTCAAGTCCAAGAATGATATTACAATTTTTGGGAAAATATACCAATCTCCAAAGTTGATGGTTTTACCTGCATTTTATTGGGCCCTCACACTAATCTCATATACCAGTGTGTCAACTAAAATGTTAATCTAACAGTTCAAAACAATGACCCACTTTTTTTAATATCGCTCATTGCTAGCAACTATTCGAGTTATGCATTTTAAATTTGTTTACAAACCAATAGCCATAATATTTACTAGACTTTTTAATGGCTATAAACATGAATATGCAAGTAGGGTTTGTAGGCTCATATTTTTCCTAACAATGTGCATGCACAACCAATTATTTCCTTTTTCCATGTAATGGTTAAGTATGCTTCATAGGTGAGGATGTTTGCTCAACAAAAATCTAGTATATTCTTATGATTATTCCTTTGCCCAAACCCTAGTATGGACCATAAAATACCATTAATGATAATAGCTTTATGACCAACCCACCTTAGAGTCAGAAGTAAGAATTGTTGTGTTTAAGTTGATGGAAAATGATGAGGAACTCATTATGTTACAAAGATTTCCTCCGGTAGACAATGTTGACCCAAAAGGATTAAATAACCTTGGGACAAGTTACAGTTAAATTCATGGAATTTCTTAGTTGGGTTGCAAATTTAATTGCAATTAAATATTACACACACACACACATAAAATTTTGTTTTTTGGAAATATTTGTGATATTTTACAAGTACTTACCGTAGTTGCAATTATTTTTGTAAATAGACTATGTTTCTTGAAACAGAGTTCGATCACAAATGAAAAACAAATATTTCCAAAAACAAAATACCAAAGATCATAATTTTTGGATGACAACTCCTTTGTGTAACCCAGATTTGAAAAGAGGTTTCGAGCTTTAGTTAGAATTCAAAATATGATCAAAGAGAGGTGGGATTTTCTAGCCTATATCAGTCCACGATAGTGACAGAGTCTACCCTGCTTCTTAAGGTTTATATTTATAACACTATTTTTAAATACATTGTATATCCTATATGTGAGTCTCTACATGGTATCATAGAGAAATTTGATCATATGTCATTGTGAAGAATAGGTTAAAGATAACACAAATAATAAGATTCTAGTATTGATGCCATAGAATGGTCAGAATCGATCAAATTAGAATTTTAGTTCAGTGTATTATTTTATTAGGGAAGAGAATCATAAGCTCAACGTTTTGTTTAACAACCATTTTAATTGGGAAATAACGAGTATCAAATTCTGGTGGAAACACACTTGTACCATGTATTTTTTATCAGAGTCAACACCATGGGTACAATTTCAAATAAAAGTATCACTACGCTAATGCCAAACCACAATATATACATATTTTTTGTTAGCAATGACTAGTGGAAATTCCAAAGTGGTTACTCACAGATAATAACTAAACTTGATACATTATTCCATTAGGCATAATAACCAATTTTATTTTGTAATATAGATTTCATAAACTTAGTGCTGAGCATACATACTATACTGCAGATCATTATACATGTACAGTGGCAACAAGATGTATTAATTTTAACAACTATGGATTTATACAAACTCTAGCATGTGAATCTCAAGGGAATGGGTATTGGGATTGGGTTTGTAATTCTCCTCCTAGCCACAAACACATTGCCAGTAAGCTCTTCAAGCAATTGTCACCCCCTATCTTGATAGTCCCAATGACCACACAACCAAATGTACCAGGGATGCTAAAGGTTTGACCCACATCCACCCTTCTAGCATAAAAGCACTCATTTACAATCTAGTCTAGGGTTCCCAAAGGTAAGTTACCTCCACCCACCAGCCAATGAGGGACTCCAGAGGTGAGATCCTCCACCCTATCTTAGTCCAGGCCAGCCCAGGGATTCTAGAGGTGAATCACCTCCACCCACCAGCCAATGAGAGATTCCAAAGGTGAGAGCCTCCACCCTCCCTTAGTTTAGGGGCTTCAAAGGTCAAATTTCCATCCCAATTTTATTTACAAGGTAAGCCTATTCAATAAGAACGAGGGAACCAACGTTATACTACCATTTAATGTGAAAGCAAGGAAGGATAATTCAAACATTTATACAAAAAATTGAGCATGGTTGCAATGACTCACCAGGAGAAATCGTTGGCCTGTGTCCTCAGTTCTTCTTGGAATTCAATGTTTCCTTGCCCTAATTGTTGTAAAGAGTATATGATTACGTTCAAATGCACTTTTATTCCAACTACAATGTACTCTTAGCGCTTCCTTTTGAATGCCCTTCCTTTTCTCTGCATAACATCCACCAAATTTATTCCTTGTTTCTCCCCATGTTTCTTCCAACTCCCTCTTTCTCTTCTTCCATTGTTTAATTTCAACCTCCAAATAGTTAGGGCTTCTATAGTCAATTAGGGTCTTGCTTCGCTTACCTTACCAATATTTTGTCAAATGTATTTTATTTTAATTATCTTATATATTTTTGTAAGATACTTCATATGTTTCTAATAACCTTCATAAATGCATGATCTAGATTGGATTGTTATATTGTTCATCCATCTCAACACATTCAGAGTGGAAAAAGTGGAGGAATTAACTCACGTGACCGTTTTTATCGGCGGGAGCCAGTTTGGCAAAGTGGGGTCTTAAACCTTCCAGGAACATTTTGAGGCATAAATCGAATTTTTTGGGGTAAAAATTTAACACTTTAGCATAACACCATTTCATGTTGTTCTACACACAAATATATTTCCAAGGACATGAAAAGCGCATCAATCAGAGTCCATATGCAAAAGTTATGCCACTTAGAAGTTGACCTTCATGATTTCACACCTATAGTTAGGGAGGATGTCGCGTCAGCGCCCATTCTTCATGGAAAAGGGGCTAGCCATGTCTTTATATGTAAAAGACTCTAGAAGAGTCTATATTGTAACTCTAGTTAAGAGTTGACGTGTCAAAATTAACCACTAGTAGGCTATCTGATTGTGTTATAGCCAAACCACTAGTAGGAAGAGGCATTTCATTCTTTCGAGAGCATTTTATTCCATAGGTGAGCATAGATAGCCAAGAGAGATAGGAGGCAGAGCACATAGAGAGGAGGATGTCGCGTCAGCGCCCATTCTTCATGGAAAAGGGGCTAGCCACGTGTTTATATATAAAAGACTCTAGAAGATTCTATATTGTAACTCTAGTTAAGAGTTGACGTGTCAAAATTAACCACTAGTAGGCTATCAGATTGTGTTATAACCAAACCACTAGTAGGAAGAGGCGTTTCATTCTTTCGAGAGCATTTTATTCCATAGGTGAACATAGATAGCCAAGAGAGATAGGAGGCAGAGCACATAGAGAGGATCTATGCACTGTAGCATCCCACGGGCCACAAACATTACTTCTTTGTACCTGCAGCCATATTTCCAGACAGAGAAAGCGAGCGAAGTGACCTCACTTTCTAGCTCAGAGTTCTCCTGAAAGGGTTTCCTAGAGAGCATATCTTGTGTCTTATGTGTGTGTGTGTGAGATTATTTTGTCACTCTCTACTTTTTATACATAATTTCCATTCATATGTATGCATTAATTACAGTTAAATCTACAAATCTAGAATTTTAATAAAATTGTAATAGTGTAAAATTTCAGTATTTTAATATATTATTATCATATTTGTTGTGACAAACTATCCAGTGGAATATCCACGACAGTTTACGGATCAATGCATATGCCACATTTACAATAATATTAATGTCTTCACATATATAATTGTAATTATAATTTTGATTATGTTTGCAATGTTCACACACATAATAACACTTATAAATTTGAACATGACCATATTCACACCATTGCAAAGAAACCAAGGAAAACACATCGTTTATTCTAATATAACTAACCATAAAACACTTGCAGTGACCATACGAGTGTAAGGTAACCAAAACAATGCTTATATTATTTAGACGATTGCACCATGATTGAAAGAACCAACATCATAATTACATATAAGCAAAATGACCAAGATCAATACAGACATAGAACTAGGATAATATATACTCAAATAATATGTTTTAAAAGAAAATGTGTTGAAGCCACAACCATGAGTATTCGCACAACTTCAATTATCATAAGAAGTGTTTGTTGCTTATACTTTTCCTTTTTAATAATTTATTTTTGATCATTACTTTTTCTCTTATAGGACTAATAAACAATGTCTTTTATCAAATTTAAGATATTAAGATTTGTTTTCTTATTCTTTTGGGTTCAATTTTAAGGGACATGTTTTGACATGTTGGGATAAGGTTAGAAGAATAGACAATATTAGGTCCCACTTATGTGATGTCTTGACTCTTGTTAAGTCATAAATCATTGGTATATTTGGCTTGAGGTTTATTGAATATACTCTTAGTGTTATAACAACAACAACAACAAAAAATTGACCATAAGTATAATCCAAATTAATCCAACAATTAACATATTATATTTAAAAAATTTTGAAAATATTATTTTTTTGGGTAAGCTTCAAGTTTTATTAATCAGTCATAAAAATACATCTAATACATCAAATCATCAAGTTTTCTACCATGGTTAGCTACTTGGTAAACTAGACCAGTGGCGGGAAAACAATGTTTTTGTCCAAAATGAGAGATGAAAATTACATAAACTATAGCTTAATAAAGACATATCACAAATCTTAGCCCTGCCACAGAGTTACATAGATTTAAACACACCAAAAATGTTATTATGTTGTTCATAACCTATGATAACAGTGAACTTAAAAAGACTCGGAGATGAGCTTCCACAAAAGAAAAGGGAAAGCCATAGCACTGTTTAAGTCGAGTTAGAAACATCTATTGGTGCCAGAGTCGTAAGTGAAGCAACATCCTTTCCTTTGGAAAGGACGGCCTCAATCTTAGCCGGCCAAAGGGCCATGTTCCTATGTTCCAAGAACATTTCTCTATGTTATTCTTGAATGACATTTAGTTGAAGAGAAAACTCCCTTTTGGTGTCATCAATTTCCACTAGAGTTTTGGCAGTAAGAACTTTGATATGCCAATATAATTCTACAATACAAAGGTATTGATTTTTTCTACCACCAATATGGCCAAGATCTGGAAACCAGTCAACAACTGAGGCAAGATTTTTTGCATTTGTGTACTTGTTTTTGTCGGCCGTGGCCTCAGAAGATGCATGGTCCATGGAAAGTTTAATATGATTAGGGGTATGCTCATGATATCTCTGTGCAATATAATGAGCCCTAGAACTTCCTTCTCCCCCACTAGAGGAGCCTCATCGACTTCTTATTCATTGCCACGGCATGCTAGGAAAACTAGAACGAACAACGTGGTTGAGAGGAGTGAAGTGGAGCCACATAAGAGAAATGGAGCCGACTGAGTCGGTGGGGAAGGAACAAGAGTCAACTAGGAGCAACGAGCCTAAGTCAGAGGTGACAAAGCCAATGCGAGGCTTGAGAGATGGCGTTGGCGTCTAGCTCAGCATGGAGAAACAATAAGCCTTCTCAGGAAAAGTCAAATGATAGGAGGACCTTGCTACATGGGCTTGAGGAGGCAGGCATTGAGTGATATAATATGACCAAAATAACAAAGCAAGTAAAGGATCTGAAACTATAAACCAAATAAAATTTTTAGACAAACCAAACGAACACAAGATAGGAGTATCATTACAGAGCACCTGACGCCAAGAATAGTGGATAGGAAGTTCAAGCTAAGCCTAGTTACTCAAGCACTTGCATTGAGAACAGTTCTTGTCATGCCACATCTAGTGTATCCCCACAAATAAGCACTCCTCACATTCCCTATTTGTTTGAATAACACACTGTAGGGATTCTCTAGAGGTTTTCATAACAACACATGCCCAACTAGGCTTCGAAGAAAGATGTGCAAGAGAGGCTAGGTCATGGGGACATAGGCCTTCCCCCCACTATGAAATGGAACTACTACAAGACATAGAATGTTGAGGTTGAAGGTGGCAAGTTGCCTCTTAAACTGTTTGAAAATGAGAATTTTGCTTCCATGCTTCAACATGAGAACAACCACGATTAACTCTTAATTACATGTCACATCTAGCGAGGAAAGAAATAAAAAACATTCCGCAAATTTCGTTGCTAATTAATTTTGTGAGTCCAATAAAAAGCGAAATAACCACACCTTTGCCTCCTCCTCCCCCATTGTAAAGTAAAAAACAAAATAACCACACCTTCTCCTATCCTACCTCTACTGCTACCCCTTCCCCACTATAACCACATCTTCTCCTCCTCTACCCCTACCCCAACCCCACCACTCTGGAAAAAAGAGCGAGATAGCCGCACATCCCCACATGATGACAACAATAAACCTATTCCCACTCACCATAATCATATCTCACACTTTTTACGATAATGCCACTCCGTCATAGATTTGAACATATAGTTCCCACTCCCCATAATCATATCTCACGCTTTTTACAATAATGCAACCCGGTCATAGATTTGAACATATAAAATAACTATATAAAATAATAATAATAAATAAAATTTTCAAATCCACGAGCTTTCTGTATTTTCAATACATTTTAAGAACGAAAGATATATTGGTCTTTTGGATGTGGGATGTGCTGGCAAATTAAAGGTGGACAAAACCCTGAACAAGTTTAGCGGTGTCTATTTATTTATTCTTTTATGGTGGGTGACAGCTATGGCGTGTAGGGTCTTGAGCGGCCTCTCCCCTCTTTTCGTTCTCTCATTTATCACCTGTCTTTATTTATTCTTTTATGGTGGGTGACAGCTATGGCGTGTAGGGTCTTGAGCGGCCTCTCCCCTCTTTTCGTTCTCTCATTTATCACCTGTCTTTATTTATTCATTTTATGGTGGCTGACAGCTATGGCGTGTAGGGTCTTGAGCGGCCTCTCCCCTCTTTTCGTTCTCTCATTTATCACCTGTCTTTTCTAGCTGACGTGGTGTTCACGTGGTTATTGATCCCCTGGACCCCTGCATTGTACAGTAGCGCATCATGCAGAGATATACTTTGGCAGTGTTGATGGTCGGCCACTACAAAAAAGAGCGTTCAGACTTTAGCAATAACGATCCGTGAAGGGTTTGATGTGTATTGGTCTCTAGAAATCAGCGTGTTCACACAATTTCTCCAGTACTTAAAGAAACTCATCTCCTCCCTTGACGTCTGAGTCGGATTCTTATTCATTGTTCATCATTCAAATCTCCCCAATTTCTGTGTCGGTTTTCCAATCCACAATGGCTGCATTTTCCCCCACGTCTGGTGATCCTAACTGTAACAGTTCCTCCCATCCCGTGTTTATTAACCATCGTGGTCTGGATGTGAATAAAACCCTAGGGAGCTGTCTCTAAGAGCGCCTTCAATCGCGCGGATTGAAGGTCTTTTTGGATCAGGAGGAATTGCAACCAGGAGATTGTTTATGCTATCAAATAAGAGAGGCTCCGTCCATGTGGCCATATTCTTAATCAGATTGAATCAACCTGGTGTCTAAATGAACTCCTATGGATGTTGGAGTCAAATGTTCTTGTAATTTCAGTGTTTAACAACGTCAAACCTATTGATCCTAGGTGGACGCTCGGGAAAGATGGAGTCTATTCTCAAACCCTACAAAGACTTGAAGAGAAGACGAAACATGATTTCCAAGCTAATGGAATGAAGTCGCTTCAAGCTCATCAAAAGAAGCTGAGACACGACTCAGCCACTATTGAACGGTGGAGACTCGCTCTTTCTATTGTCGCCAGACTACGGGGTTTTGAGCTGGAGGCGTGTAACAGGTGAGAATTCAAACAACTGTGGGTATTTGATTTATTAATATGTTTTTTTTCAAACTAGAGAACTTCTGTTTCTCAGTAGTTATATTTTTATCCATGTGTGTTGAAAAACGTGAAGAAACCTTTCAATGTAGCCAAATATCCAAAGGGTTTAGATGAAAAGTAACAAATTTTGAAAATAAAGTTTTATTGCAGCATCAGGGAAGTGGAAAAAAACCCTAGGTTACAGGGAATGTTGGGTTAGGTGGTGTAGGAAAGATCACCCTGGCAAAAAGTCATTTGGATCCAAAGAATTCACAGTATAAGAAAATGTAGATAAAAAGCCGTCTTTTCTTAAAGATTGACTCGATCAGATCTGCCAATAAACAATTTTACTTATCCCCAATTCTCATATGACTCCCTTGGGAAGATTATCCATTCTCTTCCCTGCCCTCGTGGATTCCATTGAAGAATTTGCAGCACATTAGAAACATTGTGGCAGCACGAATCAGAGGGAAACTGAAAAAAGTTGTCTAAACTTTTGTGTTTAGTAACTATTAATGTTACCAACTCTCCACAATGTTTGTGTTTTGCAGCTGCCCGTATGTTTGGAAGAGTTGCAGATAGATGGATGTGTGCAGCTGAAGAGCGACCGTACCCGGATTGCACCAACTAATGCATCGAGTTAAAAGAACTGTCTAGTACTGAAACATTGGTATCTTTACAGGACTTGCAGGTAGATAAATGTGTGATAGTGGAAAGCATACCGGCGTTGGCGCAGCCAACAAGTCTTCTACACCTAAATGTTAGTGGTTTCTCTTGACTTAAAAGAGCTGCCAAGTATGGAAACACTGGTATCTTTGGGGGAGTTGTGGGCAGAAGGAACCTGAATGTTAGTGATTGCTCTGAGTTAAAAGGGCTGCCAAGTAGGGAAACATTGGTATCTTTGGAGGAGTTGTGCGCAGAAGGATGTGTGAAGCTGAAAAACTTAAGAGGTTTGGAGCTTGCAGCTTGTAACAAAGCTTGTGAAGCTAAGTGTTAATGGGTGCTCTGAGTTAATGAAGCTGTCGAGTATGGAGCAGGCGAAAGAGCTTCAACTGTTCGATGTTCTATGTTAGAAGAGTTACGAGTTGCCGAAGTATGGAAACATTGGCAAAAATATAAGGGGGTTGGAGCTCGCGACAATGCTTTTGAAGCTAAGTGTTAAGCGGTGCTCTAAGTCAAGACATAGAAAATGGTATATTTGAAGGCGTTGTGGACCGTGGGAGGGCTGATGTGTGAAGTTGAAGGGCATAAGGGGATGGAGCATGCAACACAACTTTTACTGTTAAATGCTAATGGGTGCTCTCAGTTAGAAGAGCTGCCAAGTATGGAAACATGGCGAAACATGGTGTAGGCCGAAGGATGTCTGAAGCTGAAGAGCATATGAGGGTTGGCTTACCGTACAAACTTAAAAGGCTAATGGTGTTTGAGTGCCCTAGGTTAGAAGAGCTGCCAAGTATGGAAACATTATTATCTTTGGAAATGTTGTGGGGAGAAGGATGTGTAAAGCTGCAGAGCATCAGGGGTTGGCCCAATGTACAAAGCTTCCAAAGCTAATTGTTAGTAAGGCTACCAAGTATGGAAACATTGGTATCTTTGGACATGTGGGCAGATGGATGTGTAATGTTAAAGAGCATCAGGGGTTGACCAGAGTAATTGTGACCAGAGTAATTGTTAATGGGTGCTCTGACTTAGAAGAGCTGGCAAGTATGGAAACATTGGTATGTCTAGAGAGCTTGTTGGCAGATGAATGTGTGAACCTGAAGAGAATAAAGGAGTTGGGGTACTTGAGAAAGCCTCTTGATTTAGGGGTTGCTGTGAACTAGAAGAACTGCCTAGTACATTGGTATCTTTGGAGGAGATGACGGCACCTGAAATTTAGGGGGTGCTGTGAGCTAGAAGAACTGCTTAGTATGGAAACATTGGTATCTTTGGAATGTGTGTGAAGCTGAAGAGCGTAAGAGGGTTGGAGTTTTGCTACATCTTTCCAAGTTTAAATAGAAACATTGGTTTCTTTGGAGGTCCAGTGAGCAGAGGAATGTGTGACGCTGAAGAAGAATAGGGGGGTTGCAGTTTGCAATGACCCTTTGCAGTCAAAATGTTCATGGTTGCTGTGAGTTAGAAGAGCTGCCAAGTGTGCAAACCTTGGTTTCTTTGGAGGACTTGGGGCGGACGGGTGTGTCAAGTTGAAGACCATATGTGTACAGAGCTTTGAGTTCTAGATGTTAATGCATGCTCTGAATTAGAAGAGCTTCCCAGTATGGAAAAATTGGTATATAAAATGGATTCCGGGTCGACAGATGCGTGAGGTTGAAGAGCATAAGTGGGTTATTCCATTGTACACAGATTCAGATGCGCAGAGTGTCAAATGGTGCTATGAGTTAAAGAGGTGGAAGGTGTTGAACATTGTACTTGGCTAGAAAATCTTGATGTCTCTGATGTCCCAAATTACAGTGACGGGTTTGGGAGTAGATGACCAGATGTCCCAAATTACAGTGTCGGCATAGGAGCAAAGGAAGGGGCGCTGAAGGGAGGAGACGAAGAACAAAAAAGATAAGCAGATAAACATTGTTACAGGCGGTCATAAGACCATTCTCAATTGGGTTTATTCGCAGTTAATCATTGTTACAGGCGGTCATAAGACCATTCACAATTGGGTTTATTCGCAGTTGAGCGAGTACCTGGCGTTGATTTTTATTTACATAGATTTAAAGCAAGCAACTCAATTGACATTCATACGGAGGAGAAATTGTTTTGTTATTTTTGTTTTTTCAAGTCAAATTTGAGACTGTATAAACATGGTTGTATCCTGGTCTTTGTATCATTTTTTATTTTGGTCTCATATTTCGTTAATTAAAGATGTTTTTATGATCCGCTGCTCGATAAATTCAACCATTTAAATTTAACATGATGCATTCTTGGCAGCCAATGCCAAATTGCTTGGATATAGCGGTTTTTTTATATTTTTGGGTGGAGGCTTTTATCTGTGTGACTGTGCGTAGCTGTTACGCAAATCAAGAATTGAATATGAGGCTTTCATCCTTAGCATAACTTTATATAATATGAAAAATTTAAAATTTTCATAAATTCCTTCTGCCGTTGCTCAAAGTTTACAGGTATTTGATTCAACCAGGAATGGGCAATTCTTGAAATGAGTGGAACGAGTAATTCCTACCATTCGTATTCAGTTATTCAATTACTCTAAGCATTGTAGTTGGGGTTGGTCATTATTCTAACCATTGTAGTTAGGGTCGGTTATTATTATAGATTATTGTAAAGTATCGTTTGTATTTACCTAATTAGTTTCAGTTATTCAATTACTCTAAGCATTGTATTGTATTTGGGGTTGGTCATTATTCTAACCATTGTAGTTAGGGTCAGTTATTATTATAGATTATTGTAAAGTAACGTTTGTATTTACTTAATTAGTTTATTTGTAATTTTTGAGAATTTGTTACATTTACGGTAGATAAATGTCTTTATTTTTAATAAGATTTTCTAATTTTAATTGTATTTGTCTTCACCAATTTCTCTAATTTAGTATGGAAAAGATGATGTAATGTTTTGTCTTATAAACATTTTCTTAAAAGATTATTATTGATTTTTTTAACTCTGAATTTTCATAACTAGTTGAACCATAATATTCATGTGAAATATGACTTATTTAAAAAAAATCTAAAAAAATTCTCTCCCATTCCAGCTATTTTAATCCATTTATATTTTTAATTAGCAGAAAATTAGGTTACCCTGAATGGCTGTAGATTTGGCTAGAGATTTCGAACATCTGAAAATAAAATTCTAAGATTTGTTCTCGCAAGAATGGGCCTATATAAGATGGGCCTTTTACCATTTCGTTTTATGTGCCAGCCTAGCTTTTAACCGTAAGGGAGCAGGGAATACGAAACAATCAACTCAAAATGCATTTAGCTATCAAACTTAACTACTGTCCTTCTCTTAACCAGGCTTGAAGACAGAAGTAGTTAAAAACCATTCTTCCACTGTCATAATTGTCAGTTTTTTACTTAAAAAGCCTATGAAGATTAGGCTTCCATTTACTGGTCAGAACCTTAACTACTGCCCTTCTCTTAACCAGGCTTGAAAACAGAAATAGTTAAAAACCATTCTTCCACTGTCATAATTGTCAGTTTTATACTTCAAAAGCCTATGAAGATCAGGCTTCCATTTACTGGTCAGAACCTTAACAACTGTCATTCTCTTAACCAGGCTTGAAAACAGAAATAGGTAAAACCCATTCTTCCACTGTCATAATTGTCAGTTTTATACTTCAAAAGCCTCTGAAGATTAGGCTAACATTTACTGGTCAGAACCTTAACAGTATCTACTCATTCCTTGAAATTTCAGATTTATTTTTTGCTTAATTTTTTGATGATCAAGAACACAAATTTTGACTATCAAAATGCATGCCAAGAAGAGGTAAATGAGAACTTTGGACTGCGTTTCGTTTCTCGTTTGCCACAGTTAAAACAGGCTGTGGCTACCGGCTAATGCTGCTTTTGACTTTGCTTCTTGGTTCTTTCCGGCATCGGTTTCTTTATTTTCCAGGTGGCTCTGTTCAACATAAACGGTTGCTTCCTCCTTACGATATTATTGATGTGATTTGGTATTTTACATAATATTCCAGAATAAGAAGTTGTGGAAGCAATATTTTACATAATATTCCAGAATAAGAAGCTGTGGAAGCAACGGTTCTTACAAAACATTCAATCGAGCCTCCGTTTGGGAACTGGTATTTTAAACTAATTCATCTGCTATATGTAAATATTTTTGGGTGCTTTTTAACTATTTCTGAAGTGAATATTACAAATGATAAACAATCTGGGCAGGGAGCAAAAGATTCCGCTCTGCCGTAAGATAAAATTCAGCTCTGCTAAACATGTGGATCCTCTCTCTTTCATGCTATGTTAAAATATATGCTGGTTCATTTTATCTTTAACATGTTTAAGATTAGGTTAAATTTATTGTTATTAGGAAGAGAGGTTCAATCTACGGCCCAATATATCGCCACTTAAAATTTTGAACATGAGGATTTTCTGTTTTTCATTTTATGTTAAAAGAGTATGGTTATTATTATTATTTTTTTTCTTTTTTGCTTTGTTTATTTTATGTTTAGGATTAGGTTAAATTTATTGTTAGAGTAGAGCAGCTCATTCTACAGCCTAGTGTGATGTGTAACCATGTCTTTCTGTCATTAAAATTGAAATTTTGATTTTAAACCAAATAAAATTTTTAAAAATAATAACTATACAAAATATTTAAATATATTTATCATGCAAAAATTAACCTGAATGAATTAAATCTTATCTAAAATTTATGTTACATTTCGTATTTAAAAATAAATCTTATATAGTGATAATAAAACACTAATAAGTATTGTGATTTGACTCGATATTACTTACTAAATGCTTTTCCCATAGTTAAAATGGTTGCATAACTAATGATTTATTTTTGATACACTCACTACAAATGAGTTATAATATTTTAAAAAATCTTTCAGTTTCTCAATTGAGCGCTGGCTTAATGGACATAAAAGTTATCGATTGATATAAACCAGAAAAGATATTCACCATTATTGTATTTATTTGATTTATTTTTTATAGTCTTATGAGTGGAATAGAATCCAATGTGCTTTACAGTATTTCCATGTTTTCCATTAAATTTAAGGTTGTTTATGCCTGTAAACGAAAAACTTAGAACTTAGAAATAAAGTCTTGACATACGTACGCAGTTGCAACGTTTATTTTGCGTCCTCCAATAAAGGAATAAGCGAGCAAGGAATTCAGTACTCTCGTATTTATTTGATTTGTTTTCTTATATTTGGATGAGTGAAATGGTTTCATGATTTGTATTGAAATGTAGGATTTCCAAATGAAAAGTATAGAAATGAAGTTGTGAAGTCAATATATGATTGTAATTCTACTCGATGTAATGTTTATAAATATTTTAATTTATTTAAAGTAAATTAAAATTAGCATTTGCATCAAATGTTGCAAAAGAAACGTCGTAAGGCATAAATTGAGGAATTATCACTACATTTTTTCAAAATGAAAAAATCACTGAATTAATGGCGCGATATTACTGAGAAAATGAAAAAATCACTGAGAAAATGAAAAAATCACGATTTTAACCAAAAAAAAAAAAAAATCAACCAAATGATGATTTAAGTAAAAAGAGTTTTGCTATGGTCTTCCTAAGCCATGAATAAGGGATCCTTCAATTGAAAAATGCATCCTTAAGTTGTGGAAGCCATTTGTTAGATCCATATTGAGTATTTGTTCTATTTCTTTCCCCATTTACAGTGAAAAAGCAGCAATTGATCTTTTTGTTTCCCCACTTACAGCGAAAAACTATCAATTCTTTAGTGCTGTCCATGTTCCAGTGGATTTGAGTCCTAATTATCAAACTTCACCATTTAATAATTCACTACATTCACTCTTTCTAAAAGTCACATTCATAAACGAAATAATGATGATAATATGGTTCAACCTCCGAGCTACCTTCTAAGTAGCTCTAGGGTGCTAAGTGCAAGGAGGGCCTTGAGTAGCTAGAGTACAGAGCTTCCCCTGATATGTTCACATGGTTTAGGAAATAGATAGGTCTCATTTGTGCATTGAAACTCTATTTTATTGACCTCAAAGAAACCATTTGCTCCGAAATTCCTGGTATTTTGAGATTGTGATATTTTGACATTAAAATATCTCAATGTATATCTAAATGTGATAGTAAGATTTTTCAAGTCAACCCTTTCAATGTTGAAGTGTTTAACATAAGCTTGTATTAAAAGGACATGAATATTTATGCAATGTCATTAGAAAACATATAATATAATATTGACAATAAAAGATCATAAAATAATGTGTTGTTTTGTGTCTAAATCTTGGTCTCAGGTCTGCCAACACTATGCAGTCTTACGGATCACATCCTTAAGTATCACTAGAGTGCTATCTATCTTGGATCTGTTAAAGCACTCACCATTGATTCAGCAACAAGCTACTCGGAGGGCAACATTTCAGAGCAGTCACTTCCCACTTGATTAGCAAGAGAACAGAGCTTCCCCGGATAGGTTCACATGGTTTAGGGAATAATCTGTGCATTGGAACTCGATTTTATTAATCATCGAACTGTTCTCACACATAGTTTTAAGAGGATCTACACTTTGCAATGGAACCATTTGACAAGTTTTCACATAATCTCCTCAAACACAGAAAACGAGTTTGGGAACTCGTTTGTATTGACCTCAGAGAAACCATTTGCTCCGAAATTCCTTCCTCTGTTACTCTGGGATTTTCTGAAGAGCCTCTATCACATTTATATTCTTTTCTTCAACTGTCTCTTCTGCTATGTAAACTGAATAGGAGCTCTCATTAGCAGGAAGATGCCATAGATACTTATAATATGCTGTAAAGGGATTGAACAACACAGGAATGCACCCAGTTATAAGAGCATCGAACAGGGATCTCCGAGTAGGGCTATCACCAGGAGGCTGAAGGCAAAATTCGGATTGCATGAAGAGCTTCACTGTGTTTTTGGGACGTAGGCAAACGTAGGAATTACAGTTCAAAAAATTTTAACTCCCTGGTCTGCCTAAACACTGTTCAATGAGGACAGAACGAATGGATTTTGTATTGTTGCATCTTGGCAAACCTGCAAAGCTTATTAGATGGAGCCTGTGGCTTGTCCTGATCTGCCATTTCCATTGCCAAATATCTTCATCAGAATTGAGGATGGAATAAAATACAAGCATCTAAGTATTTAAAGTGCAGTTGAGATTCAACAGTCCCTTGTTAG
Organism: Pinus taeda; assembly: GCA_000404065.3. Taxonomy (NCBI): domain Eukaryota; kingdom Viridiplantae; phylum Streptophyta; class Pinopsida; order Pinales; family Pinaceae; genus Pinus; species Pinus taeda. The sequence continues at coordinate 52,218 of APFE030309461.1, forward strand.
CACAGTAAATGTGAAAGGAATCATACCATCGTGGGTTTTTGGGTTCGTCAAGGATGATCTGAGTTCAACCCACTAGAGCTTTCTCTAGATCGATGGTCGCGTATAGTCTGTTACCTCCTTTTCCAAACCCCACAGTCTCTTCAATGCCTTGAATGAACTGTAACCACAGACAAACAATAATAAAAAAAAAGACCTCTGATTGTTCATGTATCCTCAGTTCAAAACAATTTTTTATGAGAGCTTAGTTGTCTGTAAAGTTCAAAACTTGTACTTAACTCAGATGCATTGTCCCCTCCATAATAGAATGCATCATGGATTCAAATGGCTTCATCCTTGGAGGGATTAGTTGTTTTCCAGAGAATATTATTCAAAGAAATCATAAATGCATCCTGGAAAACCTTAAATATTGAATCTGTGTCACCATAGACTAGAGCAGGCATAATTTTCTGGAATATGGTCTTTCTCATTTCCTTCCTCTGTTCCTCTGGGATTTTCTGAAGAGCCTCTATCACATTTATATTCTTTTCTTCAACTGTCTCTTCTGCTATGTAAACTGAATAGGAGCTCTCATTAACAGGGAGATGCCATAGATACTTATAATATGCTGTAAAGGGATTGAACAACACAGGAATGCACCCAGCTATAAGAGAATCGAACAGGGATCTCCGAGTAGGGGTATCACCAGGAGGCTGAAGGCAGAATTCGGATTGCATGAAGAGCTTCACTGTTTTTTGGGTACTTACCAGGAATAATATATGCCATCTATGTTCTCACCAAGACAGATTGAGAGAAGATACTCTATTTTTTGGAGCCTGGTGCCATGTAAATCTTGTTTTGATGTAAACAGAACTGAAATATTTTATTCACTTGTTTGGTTATGCATCTGCTGCTGCTGTTTTAAGCAGAGAGCCCACTGCATTGAGCAGTATGTTTTCTTCATTTCTGTAAATGATATTTCCAGATTCATACCAGGATTATTTATTATTATTTTATGAGATATTATATACTTGCAAATATACAATATATAATTGAGATTGATGCTAAAGGCTTAGCAATCAATAGATTGGTCTTCACATGGTTTTTCTAATGTAATTATAAATACATGGAAACAAATCTTTCAATGCTTTGAAATCTAGTTTTGTGTAGATTACAAAATAATTTCTGTTTTCATTTTAAAGAACCAAAAAGATGATTTTAGCAAAAATAAAAAATAAAAATAAAAAACCAACCAACCAAATGATGATTTAGGTAAGAAGGGTCTTGCTATGGTCTTCCTAAGCCATGAATAAGGGATCCTTCAATTGAAAAATGCATCTTTAAGTTGTGGAAGCCATTTGTTAGATCCATATTGAGTATTTGTTCTATTTCTTTCCCCATTTACAGTGAAAAAGCAGCAATTGATCTTTTTGTTTCCCCACTTACAGCGAAAAACTATCAATTCTTTAGTGCTGTCCATGTTCCAGTGGATTTGAGTTCTAACCAGTTCGAATTTCCCAACAATACAATGTTGTACAACATTGGGCATGTTAGGCAGACCTTGCAGCGAGGTGTGCAGGTTAGGCAGACCTTGCAGAGAGGTGGGGAAATCCCTCTGTGTACATTGCAGTGATTTGACTGGTAAAGTTAATAGAGATATACATACTTTACTCCCCTGATCTGAATCTATGACTTCTTAAAAGCACCCAAACTGTAAATCTATATTTCTTTTACATTTTAGACATATTTACTCATATAAAAAACGTATTACATTCTTTTGTTCTTTCGAATATTAATCCAGAAAAGAATTGAGTATTACCTGAGCTCCAATACCAATCGCTTCTAACTGCAACGAAATTCCCATGGCGAAAGAAAATTCGGAATCAGGATTTGCAAATTTTCTCGCACATTTAGTGTTTTCTATGACATGTTTCAAAACCGTAGCATACACTATATGCTCTGAAAAACATTCCTCTACTGTAATATCCGAAGGATTTTCATTACTCTGCATTGTCAAATGAAGCATCTTCAAAACAGTGTCAGAATTGTCAATACATGTTGCGCCATGGCTTGAGCAGAACATGTAAGTGCCAACAGGTCTCTACGGGCTTCTCTTCGTGGCCCTGTCTGACCACTTTTGAGAATCAAAAACATAGTTGGAAGTATAGTGCAGGACATTATTGAGAAGAATCCTACAAGCCTCTTGCGTAGAAGAATATGGAACTTTGCCATGCCAATAGGGTAAAATAGCAGTCAAAGGCGCAGAAATTTCCTCAGGCGGTGCTAGGAGCATCCGAGGAACAATGTCATGTTTGGAAACCACATGGCAAAAGTTGCCTCCCCAATTCTCACGGCCAACTGCTTCAACAAGTGTTTCATCTCCAACCAGAGGGCAACCAAATGTAATACAAAAAGGAGAGATTTTCCTTGACCTCTTTCCCAGAACCCATAGTGTAGCCAAGGTTGCAACTGCCCCTCCTAAGGAATGACCCACAAATATAATGGGTTTGAGGTTTCTTTGTGTGGAGTCCGCAGAAACCTGTAACTGATCGATCTGGAATACATCGACACAATGTTACTTTTCCTTTTGAATTTCAATATTTTATCTATAATAATTGAAGAAGTAAACCCGCTTGATGTGAAACTGAGGTTACTTTTGAGAGTTGTATTTAGATAAATCAATTTACCTTTACTTGGAAATCAGTTTTCTCCATAATATCCAGGAACAGCTTAAGAGCTCCCAGATGGACGAGGGCTGGTTTATCATCGTAACCCTTGAGGCAATCCGGGAAGGCCTGGTTGTTTGTTTGTATATTCCCCGCTCCATCGAGGAAACTTTCTGTTTTAAGAAATGAAGGGAAGGCAACATATGCAACGCCCCCGTGCTCCTTCAGACTAAAATTCTCTGAATTGCTTGCACGACCTGACTCTTCCCAAGCCTTGAACAGTATTTCGCATGAAGCAAGGAAAGCTGCAGCCTCCTGACCAACAGTGAACCTGCAACAGCATATCTATAAATTAGCACCGTAAGGGCAACCAAGTATGGATCCCTCAAAATTTTGAATTATGTGCTTAAAACTTTGCACATTTTTATGAATCAGGAGGTAGGGACGACATGACCAGATTCAGCAAGAATAAACAACGCCTTCGATACCTGAGATGAAGATAAAAAATGTGACAATGAAAAAACACTATAGAAGATTACATATACAAATTGGGCTTCTAAACAGGATAACTGAGGTGTCTATTACACTCAAACCATTTAGCTTGCCAAATAATGCAGAACAAAAACCATGCCATTACTGGACATGATTAACTCCCATTTAGCTTGCCAAATACTGCAGAACGAGAACCATGCCATTACTGGATAGGATTAACTCTCATTACTAATGTCACAGATGTCGTCCCCTGCCTACACCACAGGAAGACTAATACCCATACTGTTTAAGGGGGAAAGCCTCCTAACGGTTATCTGGGAAATGATGGACCTAGAGCCTGCAATAGATGGATGGGTAATTTACAATGAAAAAACACAATATAAGATTACATATACAAACTGGGCTTCTAAACCGGAAAACTGAGGTGTCTATCACACTGAAACCACTTAGATTGCCAAAAACTGCAGATCAACAACCATATTATTGCATCTACCATTACTGAACAGGATCAAACTTCCATGACTAATATCACAGCTGTCCTCCCCTGCCCACACCCCAGGAAAATTAATACCCATACTGTTCAAGGGGGAAAGCCTCCTAAAGCTTAGTTGGAAAATGATGGACCTAAATGAAAAAGTTAAAATATATAATAGAGTACATTTTTTACAGCTGCAATTTCGTGAATTCTAAATAAGTTTGTCAGTTCATCTGCAGTTATTAAACGCTTTGCAATAAATTTTGTCAGGAAATCTGTAGTGATTACAAACTTTGCAATAAATAAATTTTTAGCTATTTGGCTCTGAAACAAAAAATTAAACAGTAAGTAGTTTATCTCAATATTACTTACAGAAAATTAAACAATAAGCAGTTTATCTCAATATTACCTGCTAAAAGTAGTAGGTTACCTTTGGACAATGTCACATGATAAGCGGAACTAACCAACAAAGTGTGTTTTTTGGCATCCCTGGTATTGACAACATTAACAGTAAGAATGGAGAAGATTGTTTCCATACTCGTACACCAAACTAAGGCATTCTCCATGCTTTCTCACAAGAAGAACGCATCTCTCTCCAATATCAATCTCAAATTTAATAAACTCCCCCTCTCCTCTCAAACAACTGCTTTCGAAGATAAACCATTCATGCAGTCCATGTTGTTTCTAATTCACAGTTGTTTCTAATTCACAGTTTGTTGCAAACTATTATACTTAAATTGAAATTGAGTGTCCTTTTGGAGATATTTACATAATTGATGGATAAAGTTTGCACAGTGCAATGTTTAAGATCTTTACTGAAATTATCAAAACATTTTAAATTCCATTACAGGCTCCTTTGAGTACGCAGGCTTCTTTGAGCTCACTTCACTTCTAGTGAGGTAGGTTTCTCTAAGATGAAAGTTTTCATTTTTTAGAAGTCCCTTGCACAGTTATTACAATTGATCTCGACAAAAGGCCACTGGTTTCCACGTTGCCTGTAGCAGGGGATCCAGTCCCGACTTATTTCCAGGACACCATTCATGAGAGGGCTTACTCTGGCTATTGAACTGTAAAGGATGCAAGGGAAACTCGAACTGGTTAGGATGTTTTTTCAATTGGTGGTGCAACCATGAATCCATACTATCCCTTTCTTGGCCATTTGCCAGTAGATTCAATTCCTCCAATCATGGTACCCCAACCTCCCATTAATGTCAATCAACCTGACAGCGAAAATTAGGAGAATTGGCTATTAGCCCTCTGTCAACGTCCCTACTCTGTCAACGACTATTGACTGACTGACACTAGCTTAAAAGCATGGAAGAGAGCACCCTACATATCAATAAAAACATCAATATACTGGGTGCAACGTATATTAATATAAGCACCGAAGTTTCACTTGTCCATTTCACAAAACCACTCTGCATCCACCATAATTGAATGACAGCGTACCTTTCTTGGTAACAAACAAATTCCATCGTAGAACTCAACAACTTTACAACTAAGATCTTGATACAACCCTACAACAGAGCTTGGAATACATTTACAGAGTTTGGAACAAACAAGCGGATTCGAATGCTCCACTCTACAGTTGAAATGAACTTTAAGGATTTCACATTAAATCTTCTTGGTTACAGTCTACAGGGATGGTATAACGCATAGTTATGGCTCCAGAACTTACTGGTGGTGGTTTACATAGCTTGGAATCCAGACCTGGAAGATGCTACCAGTGCTCAAAATGACCTGAATGAAGAATATAAAGAATATAAATTTTGATTACTTTTTGACAGGAGAAAAGGGTTTTTCATTTCCAGAATTATTGGCAGGCCCTGTTTCTCTCGATTGCTGTGCAATGAGGGATCTAACTTTGCTGCCACCTAACCATGGATGCAGAGGATCTAATCAAGATAAATGCTCAGATTCTTCATTTTACTACCCAATACCCATTACTCACAAATCTACCAGACTGAGGCCTTCTCTCAAGAAGACAGTCTCCTGTCAAGGGAAGTCACTTGGAAAGGGATCACTCACATTTGCATACAGAAGGAAAAGCAAGAAAATACAATGTTGTACAACAAATGGACATAATTGATGGATAAAGTTTGCACAGTGCAATGTTTAAGATCTTTACTGAAATTATCAAAACATTTTAAATTCCATTACAGGCTCCTTTGAGTACGCAGGCTTCTTTGAGCTCACTTCACTTCTAGTGAGGTAGGTTTCTCTAAGATGAAAGTTTTCATTTTTTAGAAGTCCCTTGCACAGTTATTACAATTGATCTTGACAAAAGGCCACTGGTTTCCACGTTGCCTGTAGCAGGGGATCCAGTCCCGACTTATTTCCAGGACACCATTCATGAGAGGGCTTACTCTGGCTATTGAACTGTAAAGGATGCAAGGGAAACTCGAACTGGTTAGGATGTTTTTTCAATTGGTGGTGCAGCCATGAATCCATACTATCCCTTTCTTGGCCATTTGCCAGTAGATTCAATTCCTCCAATCATGGTACCCCAACCTCCCATTAATGTCAATCAACCTGACAGCGAAAATTAGGAGAATTGGCTATTAGCCCTCTGTCAACGTCCCTACTCTGTCAACGACTATTGACTGACTGACACTAGCTTAAAAGCATGGAAGAGAGCACCCTACATATCAATAAAAACATCAATATACTGGGTGCAACGTATATTAATATAAGCACCGAAGTTTCACTTGTCCATTTCACAAAACCACTCTGCATCCACCATAATTGAATGACAGCGTACCTTTCTTGGTAACAAACAAATTCCATCGTAGAACTCAACAACTTTACAACTAAGATCTTGATACAACCCTACAACAGAGCTTGGAATACATTTACAGAGTTTGGAACAAACAAGCGGATTCGAATGCTCCACTCTACAGTTGAAATGAACTTTAAGGATTTCACATTAAATCTTCTTGGTTACAGTCTACAGGGATGGCATAACGCATAGTTATGGCTCCAGAACTTACTGGTGGTGGTTTACATAGCTTGGAATCCAGATCTGGAAGATGCTACCAGTGCTCAAAATGACCTGAATGAAGAATATAAAGAATATAAATTTTGATTACTTTTTGACAGGAGAAAAGGGTTTTTCATTTCCAGAATTATTGGCAGGCCCTGTTTCTCTCGATTGCTGTGCAATGAGGGATCTAACTTTGCTGCCACCTAACCATGGATGCAGAGGATCTAATCAAGATAAATGCTCAGATTCTTCATTTTACTACCCAATACCCATTACTCACAAATCTACCAGACTGAGGCCTTCTCTCAAGAAGACAGTCTCCTGTCAAGGGAAGTCACTTGGAAAGGGATCACTCACATTTGCATACAGAAGGAAAAGCAAGAAAATACAATGTTGTACAACAAATGGACATAATTGATGGATAAAGTTTGCACAGTGCAATGTTTAAGATCTTTACTGAAATTATCAAAACATTTTAAATTCCATTACAGGCTCCTTTGAGTACGCAGGCTTCTTTGAGCTCACTTCACTTCTAGTGAGGTAGGTTTCTCTAAGATAAAAGTTTTCATTTTTTAGAAGTCCCTTGCGCAGTTATTATAATTGATCTCGACAAAAGGCCACTGGTTTCCACGTTGCCTGTAGCAGGGGATCCAGTCTCGACTTATTTCCAGGACACCATTTCCAGGACACCATTCATGAGAGGGCTTACTTTGGCTATTGAACTGTAAAGGATGCAAGGGAAACTCGAACTGGTTAGGATGTTTTTTCAATTGGCGGTGCAGCCATGAATCCATAATATCCCTTTCTTGGCCATTTGCCAGTAGATTCAATTCCTCCAATCATGGTACCCCAACCTCCCATTAGTATCAATCAACCTGACAGCGAAAATTAGGAGAATTGGCTATTAGCCCTCTGTCAACGTCCCTACTCTGTCAACGACTATTGACTGACTGACACTAGCTTAAAAGCATGGAAGAGAGCACCCTACATATCAATAAAAACATCAATATACTGGGTGCAACGTATATTAATATAAGCACCGAAGTTTCACTTGTCCATTTCACAAAACCACTCTGCATCCACCATAATTGAATGACAGCGTACCTTTCTTGGTAACAAACAAATTCCATCGTAGAACTCAACAACTTTACAACTAAGATCTTGATACAACCCTACAACAGAGCTTGGAATACATTTACAGAGTTTGGAACAAACAAGCGGATTCGAATGCTCCACTCTACAGTTGAAATGAACTTTAAGGATTTCACATTAAATCTTCTCGGTTACAGTCTACAGGGATGGTATAACGCATAGTTACGGCTCCAGCATGTGTGAAGCAGATAGTATAAATAGTGATACAACAGCACAAGGCTGCGCTGGCTACGTGGCCCTCAGGCAGAAGAAAGGCACGAAACCAAGAAGAAAGACAGGTTTCGTCACTGTGAAGACACGTTTCGGTTCAGTCACTGAAGAGTCTCATCGGCAGAGGCCTGGCCTTTCATGGTCCATTGCCAGATCTTTTCTCACTGAAGAGTCCCATCGGCAGAGGCCTGGCCTTTCATGGCCCATTGCCAGATCCTTTCTCTCTGTCTTCCAGCCAGTGGAAAAAATAACTTTTTTTTAGTTGGAAAAAATAACATTTTTTATAAAAAAAATAGATTAAATCAACGGCAGAAAACACCCCAATCATCTAACACACAGAATCAATGGCTTAGGATCGCACACGTCACATTTTAGGGATGTCTTTCTCAGAGGGAACGCCTTACGGCGTAAATAAAAATAAAAAATAATTTTATGTTAAAATAAAAATAAAATGAAAATAAAAAATAAAAAATAAAAAAACTATATAATTTACTTTTTATTTTTATTAATTTAAGTTACCATATTTATGTTAGTCTATGATATTTATGTGGAATATAGTTTATTTAAAGGAGAGTTAAAAGAGTGTATATCTATTTTAATTTCATATCTACCAAGTGTCTAAAGAGATTAAAGGTCTCAAGATTCAAACCTCTTTTAGAGTGAAAAGAGATTTGATCTCTCTCTGGGCTTAATAAATTTAGAGTTAAGATGAATCTAGGGTGTGACTAAAAAATGGATTTGGGGTGATTTAATTATCAATAACTACTATCACGCCATATAAATTAAATCGCTGGTAAATACCAATCAATCCATGATAAAAATGGAAATATTTATTCCACCATACATTTCAAATAGCCCAAAGTAAAAAAAAAAATCTAAAATATTAACTAAATTATAACTTTATTTTAAATTATTTTGTTAATATTAATTATAAAATAAGTAATATACCAATTAAACAATATTCTTAAATATGGAAATTAACTCTGGTTATAATACCATGATTTATCAATACCTAATGACCAATATGACACAAGTTGATATTACACTTTTTTTAATTAATTAATTTTAGATAAATTAATCAAAATATCAGAGCTAGCTTGGTAATAAATTTTAATCTTGGTGGTTGTGGTGTAGTCATTACAAATTGTTGTTTCAGTAAGGTTTATCATTTTTTTATGGATAATTATTACAAGATAACCGGGAAGCCTCTTGTGAGCTAAAGAAGAAAAAGTAAAAGTAAGGATTGGGAGAGCCGAGAGCTACCGAGCTGGAGAGTACCATTCGATCCATACTGGTAACTTTTCTGTCTTCTTGTGTCGTTTTTCCCCTCGTTATTTGGTATAGCTCTTTTTCACGACAGATGGAGGCTTGTGGAACCAATGTGTCTCCATTGGGGGATTGGAGGCTGTGCCCCATCCTAATTTGACTCTCCTCTCGGTGCTACTGGTGATGAGCACCTGCATGCTCTCCCTGTAAGTGGCTATTCCTGCCTCTTTCTTCATATAAATCGATGCTTGGCATCCCCATTTTGCCAAATATCCCCATTTTTCCAAATATCCCATCTCTAGACCTGCGGACAGAGGCTCTTGCTCCCTACATCTCTCGGACGAGAGAGAGGACTCTTTCTGCGGTTATTTTTCAACACACCTGTCCTGCCCATAGGACGGTCGAATGCATTTTTTTTCTGTAACATCCACATAAGTTTCTGCGAATGTGGTATATGGTATAATCACTCTTCTGGCCAGGGTGCTCTCCGCTCGGTAATGCTCGAGGTTCAGTTCTACTGGTTTATCTATTATGTCGGGTCTGAATTTCTTGGCTGGTGGGGGACTATTTTAAAACTCATTAAGAAATTTTTCTTCATTTCCAAACCATGCTCAGATTTCAGTCTAAGGATTGGTCAATGCTGGTGCATATATGAGATTTACTATTGCTGCATCGCCTGTCCAAATTCCTCAGGCTCACTTATGCTACTGGTTTCATCCTACTTGTCGTTATCTGGTGCCGAATAATTTGAATTTTCCCTTTGCCGATGCCCGGATGTCTGCGTTTAATAAGGGGACCTCTTCTTGATCTTTTTATGGATTATGTTCGCCATCATTCCACATTTTCCTATTGTCTACAGATGGCTCAATTTATCTCTTTGGCAGAAGGGGTATGTATGGTTGTAAGTGAATCCATCTCTGGCTTCATTTTCATAAATTCTCCATCTAATCCTATCCGTTTCTTGATAAGGAAGTACTTCCTTCATTGAACAATCCAGTTTCTTCCCTCTTTATGTATAAGCCTTGTGGTACTTTGTCTGATTTGGCCTATCTTGGGAAATCTTGTTTTGGTCCTCGGGATCTATGTTGCAGTCCTTTGATATGGACTTTCTATCTGATAACTCAGTGGCTTCTGCTCTGGGGCGCGCCACCCTAGATGCAGAGAAAGCCCACGTCAGCCAATCTGCCAACGTTGAATGCGCTGCCACGATGTACGCGGATATCTATCCTGTTTCTCAGATGGACTTGTCTCCCAAGGGTGGTGACTCTGCTTCTCACCCGAAGCGTAAACATAACCGGCCGATCAAATCTTCCCCTCCACCTGAAGCTATCAACTTGGATGGGCCTCTGCTACTTGAAAGGATTTCTAGTTTACAGAAGCGAGCCTTAGTGGGACGTTGGCATTTCCCGTCGATGGAGGAGTCACAATTCCAATCCTGGATCGCAGCCAAATGGGCTCCTTTGCTTGACTACACCCCCACAATTCTCAGGCTTATGAATGATTGGTTCAACTTCCATTTCCTCCGGGAGCGGGATCTTGAGATTATCTTCTCCAAGCCTTGGGTCCGGGGACGAAGCTTTCTGGCTCTATACAGGTGGTATATTGGATTTAATCCGCTCAGGGGCACCCCTCTTAACAACTACATTTGGCTCAAATTACCTGGTCTTTCCATTGAGCTATGGAACAAAGAATCAATTGAAAAAATTGGTAATGTTGTCGTAAGGTACATTTATGTTGATCCCAGATGCATTGCTGCAAAGGATAAGCGTGTTGCATGGGTCCTCATTGAGAGGGGCTTCAGAGGTGGCTTTCCCTAATCGATTGAATTAAACAGGGATTCGTCAAATATCCATCAGCAGCTAGACTATTGGGGAGTACCATTTAGGTGCTCTGTGTGTCATAGGACCGGCCACCTACATTCACAATGTCCGCGTCGACAGCCACATAAACATAGGAATAAGAATCTGCCGATGAAGTATGCTGATAATTCTATTAAAAGCGAGCATTTGACTCTACCTCACAGTGTCGATCCATTTTGGGGCCCGCTTAATCTGAAATCCCGGTCCTCTCCAAGTAAAGGCTCGCCCAGGGATAGATCCTCTGGCCCTTTTTGATCCCGCTCATTCTTTGCTAGACCACACGGTCGAGACATTGGGTCCAATGTATGTTGTCCTCGGGATGCTCAATCGCCCATGCTCTCTCGACGGCCTCCCTTTGAACTGCCCATGACTCGATAGTGCTTCTCTTTACCTCCACAACCTCCTGAACCCTCTCCGGATATAGCCATACCCCTCCGCCCCCCCAATTGATAAATCGTCCCTGGTAGGCCCTTCCCATTCTATTCAATATGTCTCATCCTCTCCTCTATCCCCTGCTGCATCTCCTTCCCTCCCCGCTGGGATATCTTCACCTGTTCATCGAGTGGACCCTAAAGGAAAGGCCATTCGGGAGTCTTATACTTCTTTTAACTCTTCGTCAATCCTTTGAGAAAAATTCTATTGATTGTGATATTGATCTACTCATGAAACGAGCTTCTTTAAACTTAAAACCTCTCTTCATTCATAAACCCAACCGTTCTCCTTCCCCGGTCATTAGTCATAAATCCGCCGGAAATATTACTGTCCGTCGCAAATAAAAGCGGGGAAGTAGACCACTTTAGAGGGAGAAAAGGCAGAGATGATACGATTTCCAGGGACCTTAATCTAATTGAAATTCCTGTTTCAGAAATTGCCTCAAATGATTTTTCCACAAAAGGGCCTCTTAGAGCTAGTCAGCCATCTCTAAATCGAAATGAATAACATCATGTCTATGAATATACGGGGCCTTGGAGCAGATCCGAAGTTTTTGGCTCTAAAGGACCTCTTTAGATCTTCAAAGTCCAGAGTACTTTTGATTTAGGAAACTATGCATAATGGTTCCCAGACCATTTCTTATTTCAGAAGAATGTTCCCTACTTGGCATGTGGTGGCCACTGATGCTGTAGGTTTGTCTGGGGGCCTTGCTGTTCTATGGGATCCTACTTGGGTTAAAGCGGTTGTTTTCCAATGTTTTGCATGCATTCTTATATTAGCCTATTTTCGTAATGTTTCAGATCCTGTGCACATTTTAAATATATATGCTCCTCATAGACATCGCGTTCCATTCTAGGAAAAACTTCTAGCATCTGAACTTTTTGATATGGACTCTTTGCTAATTGGAGGTGATTTTAATAGTACATTGTGTAATGATGAGATTTGGGGCAATGGCAGGAAAATGGATCCGATAGGACGCATGATTCGTAATGCCATCATCCAAAATAATTTTATAGACATACAACCGGATTGTCAAGGGCCTACATGGGATAACGAGCGGTCAGATGATGCTTACTTGGCTAAAAGACTAGACCATTTTATCCTTCACGGAAAATTGATTGATAGATTTGGTCTGCCGTAGATGAAAATCATTCCTTCGCACATCTCTGATCACCCCCTAATGTACATTCAATGGAACAATGAGGTTTTCAAATCGGGATACCCGTTCAAATTCAACCAAATGTGGCTATCCGATGAGCATTTTAGTCAATTTATAAAAGAGTCGTGGCAGCATCAATCTGGATTGATTCGACGATAGACAACGGATTTTGTTTCCCGCATGGCTCGATTGCATTGCAAGGTTAAAATGTGGCAACGGGAGAAAACAGAACGTAATAGAAAGGAACTGAAAGGTATTGATAAAGACCTGCAACTCTTATCCTCTTGCTTTAAAAGCGCTGCGATTTCCTCACACATTTGTAGACAGATTTGGAACCTTGAAAAAAGGAAACAAAAAATTTTGGCAGAGGACGAATCTACATAGCGACTGAAGAGCCGAGCCATTTGGCTCAAGGAGGGTGACAAAAACACCAAGTTTTTTCACAGGTATGCCAACAGGCGAGGAGGCAGAAAAACATGATCTGGGAAATTAAAGATGAAGCTAGAAGACCCTTTTATACTCAGGAGGATATATCGCGTGAAGCAGTTAATTATTTCAGCAAGGCCTACAATAGAGAAATTGGTAGTCAGATTGAAGACATTCGATGGGGTATTGAGCTGTACCCCACTATGTTCGATGAAAATCAAAATGAAGGCCTCTTTTCTAAAGTCACAGAGGATGAATCACTGGCGACAATGAAATCCTTTCAGAAGGATAAATGCCCGGGGCCGGACGGGTGGTCTGTTGATTTCTTCATCCATTTCTTCGACTTGTTCAAGGGTGACATTTTAAATATGGTCGAAGAATCCAGACTAAATGGATATATTAACCACCGTATCACATCCACATATATTGCTTTGATTCCTAAAAAAACTCACTCGGTGTGCTTCTCTGAATATTGTCCTATTTCTTTATGCAATGTCCTATAAAAGACGATCTCTAAAATTATTTCCATGTGTGTTAGGAATGTGTTTTCCTTGCATCTCTCCCTCGAACAACATGGATTTCTAAAGCACGGGAATATCATGGATTGTAGAATTGAGGCTTCCGTGATCAATCATTTTTATAAGAAGAGCTTCAGCGTAAATCACATGAAAAGGACATTTGTCGACGCGTTTCGAACCAACTAATGTGGTTCATCATCAGGACGAGTTGAAGATACAGATCCAGATCAACGTGTTAAATAGTCTAAGCAGAGACTCCAACAGCTAAAACAATCTCACGGCTACTTTTCCACTCAAGAACCCCAGTCAAACTTCCTCTAACCGATTTAATATTAAAATACTATTATATTCATGGAGCTAGGTTAACCAGGTAAATAATAAAACAAACCAAAGGTTAATCTGTTAAAAATAATTCATTTATTTAATTTAAAATATTACTCTATTATATATAAAAATGTATAAATATATATATGTCAATATTTGTTTAAAGGATTAATTCATTAAATATATCAAATATATATGTATATTCTAATAAT